>WBRY01000009.1:600000-800000 GCA_011800735.1 Peronospora destructor | reverse complement strand
CTCATTCTGCTGAAGCCAGAGAAGCACTGGTACTTCTTCTTGACTTCGCGAACGCTTACGATTATGTGGACAGGACATATTTATATGCTACCTTGAGACGCCAGGTTTTCCACCAAACTTCGTGGACCTTATCGAGCTACTACACTGTGGCACTTCGCGATTTTTGGCAAATGGAGAACGGTCTGAGGAAGTGCAGGTGACGCGAGGGATACGTCAAGGCTGTATTCTTGCACCTCTCCTCTTCATTTTAGCTTTCGAACTATTATACCAAAAATTGGACTCACCGGACAGTCACGTCGGGGTCTCTCTGAAAACGGACTCTTATTCAATCACATTGCGAATTGCGGGATATGCCGACGATACAGTAGTCTACCTCCAATCGCCTCAACAAGTGGCAGCAGTGCTGGTTATTATTCGAGATTTTGGAGACGTTTCTGGATTGATGCTGAATGAGGGCAAGACGTCAGCTATTGCGTTACACGACCAGGGTCTGTCGGCTGCAACTAAGTGGGAATGGCTGACTAAGCTACTAAAATCGAGTGAATACTGTCGGTATCTGGGTATTCAAATCGGAGTGAGTCACAGGCTCGTACTAATTGGGCAATTGCAAAGACTCATGTCAGAACTCGACTGCGTATGGCAAGCCACAAAACTCTTACCATTGAGCAGAGATCCCGCATTGCTTCAGCTATTATTATCCCTAAATTTCTGTATGTTGGGCGACATGCATGGCCGGATACAGGAACCGTGAAACGAATCAACGAATTCATAAAAAATTACGTATGGCACGGTGTTTTTGGAGTTACTAAAGGACGTCGGACGACATGGCTCGCGGAGGCGGTTGCGAGGCTGCCTCGAAAAGAATTTGTACTGGGGATTCCGGATTTAAGGGCGGAGCTCCTCGCGATGGCGGCTGTAACGGTATTAAGATGGGGATCCAAGGCATCTATCAAAGACCAGGCGCTCGGGGATTTTCTCTTCCAGCCCACCAAATTACCAGTTACACGGTACATTACCCCCGGTTTCTCAACAACCTCCTTACCAGGCTTTCGAGCAGGCGAGACACTTTGGAAGGTGGGAGCGACGATGATTGAGCATTCAGGGATGGAGGAAGTGTCCGCAGCACACAAAACGCATGTGATCGAACTCTATTTACAAGTGGAAGAAGCCGGAGTTATGGCAAAGTGCGATCTGTGCTAGGAGAGTGTAAGCAGCACTTTGAGCTAGCTTATGGCTCTCCGAAATCCATAAGCTATCTCAAAGTGCTGCTTACACTCTCCTAGCACATTTCTGCGCAATAATCCCGGGCCCGCTCATCCTGTTCTTCGTCCCCAACGATAAGCTGTAATACGTGAACTTGGTGGCGAAAGACTTCATGTTCACCCCAATTTTGTAGTTGGTCAGCCAAAAATTGCTGGGCTGCGAGTTCTGGGTGCGGCAAAAAGGCGAGTACGTGCCTTAAGACAGCAGGATGAGCAACCATCCATTCAATAAATGTAGACCAGATGAGATTCGCCTTCGGAGCCGGCGACATCTCGAATAAAGGGCCATGTATCTTAATCCATTTCTGAAAAGCCATTTCATTCGCCTTGTGTAAACGTGATGCCACTCGTCTATCAGGAATAGATAATTTGTCTGTATCAGGAGTCGTCAAGATTCTTTCATAAATTAGGTACCTTCATAGTGAACCGGACTACGGAAGGGCCCTCTTCGTCGGTCGAGAAGCTGAACTCCTGGGAGCCCCTGGCATACACATCATGGCCTAGCTCCTCCAGTATGGCAGCCTCTTCCAACTGAGCTGTGAGCATAAGCGAGTTGGCATCATAATGCACTTAGTCAAGAATTGACAGGCCCATTTCAGCATGAACTTCGTCCATTCGTGATCTCATCTCACTTCCAGGTAAAATGTTCCACTCGTAGAAAGTATCTCCATAACTAATTTCGTAAAAGTGCCCCTCATTGTGGCGAAGAGCAATCATAACGGGTAAAACACGGTGGTTGTAACAGACAGATAATAAAGCACGCATACGCTCATCCGATATGGGCTCCACAACTCCAGTTTCGTGGATATCGCCATTCGGTATAGTGTGATTAAGATAGAGGTACTGTTGGGCATGAGCCGAACCGTCTGCTGCCACATCTCACATATACACTGTCTCTCGAAGATACACCGCCAGAGCGCGCAATAGGAGAGAACCTCCCCAAAAATCCTTTGGTAAAGCCTGAGCCACGGTATGATTCTGTGCACCTGCGTAATGGGCGTAAAGTGCCGCTGTGGCTCCTTCTCGAGTACAGGGCGAGGGCAAGCGAGGATATAGTCGTTGTAGTTCTGCGACCGGATCCACCAGTTGCAATTGCACATCGTATCAAAGGTTGGAGAGAACGATGTCCACCACCTGAGCCTTCATCAAATTAATACTGGCTGTTTGAGTGGCCGTAGGTTTAAACCTGTCTCCTGCAACATTTGCAGTCGAAGCATAAATCACATAATAAAGGCATTACCGTGTCCTGGCACATCAACCGTATTTTTTTTCCGCCGAGAAATCCAATCCACTCCGTTAGTGACAATGGTGTTGTGGGCGGCTCTCTGGGGCGCCAACTTCAAAATCAGGGCTGCTGGCCGTACCATCGACCGGACTGTCGCCGTGAAAACATTTTTCGGGGGTGATCTCCATCTCTTCGTCCTCCAGCTCCAATAACGTATCGTGAGTTCTGCGAATTTCTTGAGACGACTGTTCCTCAGAATGTTGATGAGCGCCGTCGCCCCGGTTGTCATTGGTGGCACCGTTATCGCTGATTGCCATATCTGAGCCACTGTCAATTTGAAGTTCATCCATATCATCCACATCGATATCGATGTCCCGTTGAGGTAACAAATTGTTCTGTGGGGTCTTGCCACTGTCGGTGGCACCTGGCGAGCTTAAATTATTCCGTAATGAAGAACCATTGGGGGTTGAGGTACGGGGGCCTCCGTGTCACTCGCCTCACATTTGGTTTCCTCATCAGAGTCGTCCATCAGCGCTTCAAAGACTGCTCGGCTTTGCGCGAAATGACGGTTAGCTGCAGTAGCCTTATCATGTATGTGGAAACTGTGCGATGGCTTTTCACAGCAGGTTTTTTACGCCGGACACTGTTCGTTTTACCACCTTTGACGTTTGCCAGAGCAGGTCGTGCGATGGTAACGGGAGTGAGGGTCGAAGAATTTCTTCGGTTACCCCCACCCGTTTTCGGGTTACCCTTGCGTTGCTGCGAAGGTGCAGATTCATCCCGCAATGTCCGTCTGCGCCGTTTCACTGTCCAGCCTGTCAGGTCGAGAGATACTGACGCCAAATTACTGACTGCCGCAGAGTCGGTAGCCAGATGTGGGGAAGGTGCGAAAACAACTACCTGCTCCAAAACCGATGATCCATACCTGTCGATGTGACACCATGTAGATCTGATGGGCAATCCAGCTGATCAAAAATGACAGTCCAGTAATTGTTGTCAGGTTCCTTTAACCCAGCTACATCCTGAAGTCGAATATTCAAAATGGGTTTCCAGCAATCCTGCTAAAAATTGCATGCAGCGTTATAGGATTTAGGCCCTCGGTCCCCATAACTCGGATAGAGTAACGAGGAGCGACTTGAGGAGAGAATTTTGTTCCTGGTGCTGCATCGTCAGCCCAATGTAGCTGAATAGCACAATTACGTAGCTTCATCTCGGCATTGTCCCACTTTGCCGCAGCCACCCTCAACATAAAGACAAAGGTCAAAACGTGATTGCCATCAAACACTATGCGTTGTGCGGCCTTGATCAAATTCCTCATGCGCCTCTTACCCTCCTCACTTTGCGCATTTGCTGCAGTCGATTCGCGTAATAGGGACCCTCTAGATATGTTGCGTCCAAGACTCACTCGAGCTGGGACGTCCGCAATCAGCTTTCCCTCAACTTGCTCCGACTGATACGCCATCATGGATGGTGCATAATAAAAATGTTGAAGGCCCCGGCAGATCCAGCTGACACTCCACGTATGCGCTCAGAGCTTCACGCTCTTCCATCGTCATCGCCCGTAGGCATTTATCCTTGTGTAAGGGTTTAGGGTTTATATTATAAGAAGTTATTTCGGAACTTCCGGAATTAGCGAGTTCAGGTAACTCTTGTTCCAGTTGCTCAAGTTCAGCAACATTAGTAGCTCGAATAATGGCCGCAAGTGCGGTTTCATTTTCGGCAAGTTGCGCGTCGAACTGAGCACGAAGAGCTTGCGCCCGGTCGGTTCCATCAAAGTCTTTAGACACGTCCAACGAAATCTTAGTCTTCACAGAGCGGGGCGGACCCGACTCTAAACGTTGAAGAGCTGCACGCTTCGATTTGATCTTAGCGGTAAGAATTTGGTAGCGCTTGAGCGTGGACTCGATGATGTTCATCACAGGTTGCGGCGGACTGCGGCGGGTAGGATTACCCGGGTCCATCCTTAAGTGTAGTAGCTTGGGTTGAGACAGGCTGAGTTGACCCAATCCCGCGAAGGATTGGTCAGTAGTCACGGTAGGCTGGTCGGACGTTGTCGGTCGTGGGTCCAAAGTCGGTCGCTTGGTCGGGCGGTTGACGATAGGGCTTGGTCTGTCTTGGAGAGCGATCTTGAACTTGAAGTCTAACTATCAACTAGAACTAGGCTAAACTAAGCTAATCTAAGCTAGGTTAATCAATATACAGCTAAACTAGGTCTTGATCCTTGGCCAACCGACTGTATGACGAACGCACGCCGGGTGTGGTAGAAGTGAAAATTGTAATCTTTCGATTTCGAATCCTAAGATACTAATCCCTCCTTTTTGCCTACCGGGAACGAGGTGCCATTAAAGTGATACAAGTTTTACGTAAACCACGAGACTATTTAAGTTCGAAAAAGGAGACGCTCTAGGCTTCTTTTTCCAGGGTGCTGTTCTTTCACACTCCTGTGTGCCCGCAGAGTCAAATGCTATAGAGCAAACTTCTCCGCAAATCGGTGTCCCGACCACACAGTTAAGGGGCCACGGTCCTGAAGAGCACGGTTTTTTTCACGAGTTGTTACCAACCTCGCGTGTTCAAACCCGAAGGTTTAGGATTTATATTATAAGAAGTTACTACACAAACTTATAACGGTTCCCAAAGATCAACACTAGACAATGGCCTATATGGAAGATCTTTCGCTGGTTTGCTTCATCAGTGGGAGTAATAATCTCTATTCAGACTTGAACCATACGATCATTTGTCAATTTGCCACGTCGGGAACACAAGGAACACCAGTTAGCCTGTAAACTGCTCTCTTGAACGGAACCGATGTAAACTGAAATTTTCTTGCTGTTGCTCGGTCGAAAAAAAACAGGTGGATGAACTTGTCCACCTGATTGTAGCTAATCGCCTTCAAATTATGTAGGAGGTCGTATAAGTCCTGCCGGTTGACCTTGGTACTTTCAGCAGCCAGCAGTCTTTAAGAGCCTGAGTGTGACTCCGGCTAGCTGTTATGGAGCTTCCCCGGCTTAGACGAAAGCGTAGTTCCCCTTCAACTTGGGCTTGAGTTGTGCTGTGAAGTCTCAGCAATTCTGTGGAGCCATAAATCGCTTGGAGGAACAGGGGCAACCTCCTGCCTACGATATTGCCTTCCGCCAACCCCCGAATGATCATCCATTCATCGGCGGTCCCATCCCTTAACTCTTGTCGCATCCCAGTGCGCAATCCTTTAGCACAGATTGCTTTCAACCGGCTACTCCTGTGGGTATACTTGGCCGGAATGAACATGAATTCAGTAGTTTGCTCCTTCTGTAGATAGCGTTTCTTTTGGCACTGACTGCATGCTGGCTTCCATTTCCTTGTCTGACATGATGTTGGATGCTCGTACTTCATCGCAGACGTTGGACCTGGTTGCTCCGTGTTTGGAAGTGTCTGTCCTGTGACCTTCGCTGCCCATTGATTAAGGGCTGGTTGCTGAGACCAGCGCAGCTTGCTCAGCATACGTTCTAGAATGGTTGTCAGTATCCACGCGGTATTGAGCATGTCCTTACTGATGCTTGTCGCATAATGTTCCCATAGCTGATAGGAGCAATTGGCTTTGACACATGCCTCCTCAAAAAAGGCCGTGAGAAGACCTCGTTCCGCGTGCTTCAGTTTGGGGTACCGGGCCTTCTGTGGTGAAAGTCGTTTTCGTTGTGCTGGTATCGAATTGTAGACATCTGCAAATAGATATGCCACCGTTACTTGCCATGCCTCCCGTAGTGCCGCATCTGGCGCATCCTTCATTTCGTGGACAACGCTCTTGTACAAGTCCTCTAGTCCTAACGGTTACAGTTCCGTGTGCACTCTTTTGTTTGTGCTGTTGTCAGTAACACCCCCTCCAACCTGCGGCCTAGCCGTGACCTCTTCCTGGACACTTTCGCGATGGCCTGCTCCTGTCGACCGAGCATTGACTTCCCATAAGTCACCTCTCATCCTTCAGTCCTTCCTCGGTTGGTTGCCGTAGTCACCTGACACCGGGGCCTGTCACTGGATTTCCTGACTCGTGGGCGCTATGCGCGTCGTCCACCATTGACCCCGACCCAAGGTGGTTTTTGTTAAAAGATATTGTTTCTGACAGGTCATGAGGGTTTTAAGCCCTCGTGACCTGTAACTGCAAGACCAGTGACAGGTAAGTTCCGACCTCACCTGATTGGCTGTTAAGTAACATGACAGGTGGGACAAGAAGGTATGGTCGCCGAGAGGTGAGGTGACAGATGGGACGGAGGTCACGTGACAAGTTGACACATGGGACGGGGAGATAAGAACGCCATATGCAACTTGACATGGTCAAGTTGTAGTGCCGTTGAGGATGCATGTCGTAGTGTTGACAAACAAGAGTAATTAACATTGAATATATTTTACTTTTACTTCTACCTACTTTGCAACAAGTGCAACATCTACTTATAACCGTTTTGCTGTTTCTTTCTGCATCTGACCGGGTTCTCGCGCATGTTCGTTACCAGCATCCCCGGTGTTGGTTGCTGTTGTCGATCCTCCCCGAGGGGAGGGTCCTCGGACCTAGCGTCCGGCTCATCCATGTGGTGCTTGCTGTTCCTTGTCACCTTAAGTGCGAAATGCACCTGTTTTGTCCCCACACCTGGTCGACTGCCTCCGATTGGGCGTTTTTACGAGTGCATACGCTGCGAAGTACATCTTCCACAAACGCGGTTGACACACTCAATCTGATTATTGGTCTGCGAATGATCCGCCGTGGACATGTCCAATTGGGTGCCTAGCACCTGAAAAACAAATTTCCTAAACTTCCTCGTGAAGCTAGGATTTCTGCTAGAGACAATAGAAACGGGTAGTCCGTGCTGTACTTATCTTTCTTTTCGTTGTCGGTAGTATCTACACAAAGTTTGATGTGAAACGAAACATTTTTAATACTACCGCGTCAACTAGGTGACCATCGTTTACTGCATTGCAAGGGGCAATAGAATGTAGCTAATTAAGTTAGAACCTCTCACTCAAGAAAGGAGCAATGGTCGGTCACACGTCATCCTAAAACTCGATCACATCCGGCAACTCTGGCAAGTTTGTCAGCTTTGGACTGGTTGACTTGCCCACTGATGGAAGTGGGAAGGAAGGTGGGCTTGCGCCTGTCAATGAGGCTTTAGCGCTCTCCTTCAAGATAGGCAGTTGCGGGCCGATCATAGGTTCAGCTAAATTCTGGATGGAGGGTGCCGGCGCCGGACCAGCAGGGGTGCCGAACGAATTTATTGCGCTCAGTCCAGCTACAAATCCCATATTCGGGCGCATGAGCGCATGCTGCAGCCCCGTGGGTCGTCCGTAGTTGTACGGAGCAAGGTAAAACGGAGGATACGCACCAAAGGTAGCCGCCAAACCGTAGGCAGGCATGCTCTGCGGACCAGTCGGATATGATGGCACAAACGGTGGCGGACACATCTGGTGTATTGGTGGCGGCATCGACTGCGCGGCAGCGGTCGCAACTTCAGCGGCAGAAGAAAAAACAACAGCGGGAGCGACAACCGGTACTGGAACAGGAGATGGAGCAGGGAAAGCAGGAGGTATAGATGCGCATGCAGCCTGTTGTGTCGGGGCAATTTCAGTCTGGACGGACGAAGTTGACGTAAGGACCGGTGCAGGGGCTGCAACCGGCTGCTGCACTGTTTCGGTTTCCCTCGGCTTTTCCACAACAACCAGCACGTTCGAGATCTCAGCTTCGTCAGCGGCAGCAGTACGCTCGGCATCTCGCACTTCCTTCCGCTGGATACGTTTAGCTGGTGAGGTGTACTTCTCTTTCTTCTTCTCTTTCTTCTTTTCCTTCTTCTCCGTACGTTTGCGCTCACGACGCTCTTCCTCTGCCTGATTAAATTCTGCCAGCTTCCGGAACTCAGCCTCCGCCTGACGTTGCTTGGCCTTTTCGCGTTTCAGTTTTGCCTTTACCTCTCGGCGTTCCTTCTTCTTCTCGCGCTTCTTCTGCTCTGCCTTAGCCTCCTCGCGAGCTCGCTGCTCTTCGCGGTGGGCCCGTGCTAGCTCGGCCGCCTTCAAAGCCGTGCGTTCCTCTTCTTCCTTCTCCCTCATTAGACGCTTCTTAGCACGACGTTCAGCGCGATATTTCTTCTTCAGCTGGCGCAGCTCTTCGGCAGCTTCTTCGGCCTCTACAATATCAACTTCTATTCTTTCAGCATCTGCACTCCCCGCTTCAGCCTCTGTACTCTCCGCTGTAGCAATTTGTGTGGAAATAAGTGTAGCAGAAGGCACTGCCTCCTGGTTCTCGTCCATTTCTACTTCATCCTCACCACTAGCGTATTCGTTATTCACACTGTTGGCTTTGTCGCTGTTGCTCACAAAGCTGTGTTTTTGGCTCTTGGAGCTGCGTCGACTATGGAGGCTGCTTCGACGCTGGTTCGTGTCCTCCAGCTCGGCAACACCCTCAACTTCTTCTCCTACAATTAACTGCTCTTCGTCGTACGATTCCACATCACTATTGTCACTGCCAACGGAAAGGCTCATGTCACTGTGGCCATGTCGTTTCTTCGAATGACGTGCATCCTTGCGCATGCCGGCAAGCCTCGCGGCTGCCATCTCGGCGTACCGATCTCTGTTAGACTCAAGCTTCCGCACCCGTCGCTTCATATTCCTCTCATTCTCCTTCTTTGCTTCCCATGCTACGAGATCTTCATCCACAAAGTCTGCATCGTCGTCTTCCTCGTCTCTTCCGGAACCATTGACGACCACTGCTCCAAATCTGCTAGCACCTGCCTCGTCAAACAGAAACCTGTCAGTAGCCAGTGTTTTGTTCTCTCTCTCACGTGAATCCAGAAGCTCTTTATCTAATAGCACGGGTATCGAATCTTCCTGCACTTCGTACTTGTACGTCGTGTTCTCATTTCCATAAAGTCCCCAATCAATAGGTTCGTTCTCGTCATGAGTCGATTCCTCCAATGAATTGGCGGAAGTGTCCGATGTGGTCCTAAAGAGTCGGTCATGGTCTGAAAAATTGTTCGGTTCCTCAGTGTCCGTTGACTGGGCTGCATTCACGTCACTCTGGGTCATGGACGGGCCTGTATAAGCTCTTGGTTTACTGTTACTTGCTGAAGTCTCGACGCTCTGAGTCCGTCGCCTCGACCCAAGATTGCCAACACTGTTAAGTCTCCTGTCTCGTCTACTGTGTAAAGCCATAAGCCCCATCCATTTGACCTTATCAGCTGGACAAGGAGCGACACATTGATAAAGTCTCTTGTCTCTTGTCTCGATTGTAAAAGCATTTTGATACCGATGAAACCCCGTTTTTCCGTCCCAATCACTAATACATTTAAGTTGCTGGACACTCGATGGTTTTTCTGGGCGACTGTCGTAAGCCTTTCGACTCTTATAACTCCGTAGCATGACGCGTTTGCGTTCATCCACATCCAGTTCCCACGTAGCGACACAATACCGGTCGTGCATTACTGGCATCTTAGCTAATCGTTTCTTTAAATTACCTTCCATAGCTACAATAGCCGACTCGAGCAAGGACACGACACTGCTTGTATTACTGGCACGCAATAAATCCTCTGGATCCGATGGCTGCTGCTTATGCTTGCGACTGGCCAGAAATTTACGAATGCGATGCCGACCTGACGCCTCAGCCATTGACTGACTGACACTGATACGAGGAGAAACGACTTACGGGGGGATCAATGTCTGTGTCTTCGAGCCTTCGGACGAGTACAGGATGAAGAATGAGAAAGGGGTTGTTTAAACTAGACAGGATATCGAATTATACAGGTTTCACTAATTGTTTTGGAAGTTTGATTGTATTTGATCGTAAAATATAGAGTGCAAACACTGGATACTTCAAAAGGACGTTACAGCAACGTTACAGTGGCAAAGTGGCGATGTCAAGGACGGAATGAAGTTGGAACGAGGTCTACGATGTCTGTCTTGCCAGATGCTAATTTTGTTCTATCCATACATGTAACGCTGGTTGCTGCTTTATACATAATGGAGGTGATGACTGCGACATGCGACATTTGGAATCAGGAGGGCCAGCTGACGTAGAAATCATGTTGCGAGTGCTTCGAGGTTCACCTCGTCTATGGTGGCTACAAGACATTGCTCTGCTTTATAGCAGCTAAACCACATATCTCTGCTTCAGTGATGCTGTACAGTGGTTTATTGTGGCAGTATTAAGCAGCGTGTGAGTAGTACTATAAAAAAAAGTCGGTCAAATCTGCTCGAAAACTGCCGTGCATATACATTTTTTCATCCCGATCGTTAACGTTGCTGGAGGATTTCTTCCTGCTCCGCAAGCCTTTGACTTATGGAATAAGACGAGTGGAACCAATTGGTAGGCTCTTCATGGCTCAGATGGCTGTTGTACGGCTTAAGCTAAGCGATGACCCCCGTCTATTACGTCTCTTGCTGTACTTCAAGCAACACCGTACAGCACCACCTCGACAGTCTTGAATGTCGTCGGTGCTCCGACATTGGCACCATGTATATTGTGTCGATGATCTCAGTGACTTCCCACCTGTTATTCGACTTCTAGAAAACTGCATTTACTTTCGTGAATAACGTCGGCTCGTCGAGTATCCAGACATGGAAGTTTCTTGCACAGTTTGGATTTGGAGCTTCTCGCCTTTTCATCGAAAAATGCCACATCGTCGTCGATAACATCCAGAGTTGCCAGAAACGGCACATTGTCCGTGTCCATGTTTTTGTCACACCGGACACTCCGTCGCGACTGGGACGAAGACAGGGAACTGGCAAGTTCCACACCGCCCGAAAGCGTAAAGCGACGCTTTGCTGGCATCCTCCGATTCCGTCTCCGACCAGTTGAACTCGGACCTGAACGATGCAATTTCATTCCACCACTCCAATCGTGAATTGTTTTGCTTTATTGCATCGCTCACGATTTGCGGGCATTGCTCGTGGAGCTTAGCGTCTTGACGCTGCTGGCAGTGTGGCCGAAGACGCACGCTTTATTTCGATGCTTCGCTTTCTCGACGAATTGTTGACACGCACGCTGTGCAGAAGTTTGTTCTTAGCTACCTGGAACACTCGTGACTTGTTATTGACGTCGTTGTCCTGTAGAACGTTGCGAACGATAACAGCGGTGGCAAAAGATGTCTCCGCAAAGCCGGCAATGGCAACGGCGGCATGTCGCAGCATTGAAGTAGAGTTGGCAATTCGTGCAAACCTTACGTGAGTTGATCCCCTGCATCACAATACATTTTGAGTCGATAAAGAGGGACATGTCGTAGTAAATGCGCATAACCTTCTTATAGTTCGTGGCACTCACACACGGACAGATCTGCAATGTCATTATCGCTCATAAAAAAGCTGTGTCGCGTACGGAGAAAACTCGCGGGGCGGGCGATGGAGACGCTATGCGTCTTGATGCGCTTGATTCTCAAAGTGCGATATAGATCGGGGCATTTGTCGATCTCCACCGGTAGCGTCACTCGGACGCCTACATGCGGCCGAGCTCATCCTAGTATATGTTAAATACTCCAGAAAACAATTGTCTCGCTTGCGACTGAATGATGAAGGCTGAAGGCACGTTCATTTATTATAATACCCAGATACTCATGCTTCTTGCCAGAATTTTTCGTGTGGATTTTCTTCAGCATGATTGCATCGACCAGAAAGCCGTACATGAATTGATTGTACTCGAAAAGCTCCTGGGACGTTTCAGCGTAGTGGAAAAAAGTTCCGGTAATTGCCTTGAATACCAGCTATAGAGACGGAACTCGCTCTTCAAAATCCCGTTAGGTGTTTCTTTCGGATAGCGGTCAAAGTGCCTTCTGTGCCGACAGGCACCATGGCGCACTAGGTTCCTTTTGCTTGTGTCGTTCGTAGTCCATCAATGCAGTCGGACGATTTTTTTCTCGACCTGAGCTTAAATCTATTCGTCCGTGAGCTCGACGTTCGGAAAGAAGTCTTTGGGCAATGGAAACGTCTTTGTCTCATTCCTGTTGGTACGGCGACCCATAGACAAACGATATCTGACGTTAGAATTATTGGAGACCGTGGCAGCTGTAAAGTCAACTTTCCTACCGAGATATGGTGCGCCGGTGCGTGGATGAAAAGCATGGAGGAAAGTTGGGAATTAAACTAATCTCTGGCAGCTTTCAAGATCCCACTCGAGAGCTGCAAGGTCAAGCCGAGCGGACATTTCTTCAATGAGAGACAGATGCACCGGTAGATTCAGATGGGGCATTTTGCCGACGATGTGCTTCAGAAGAGTCGCAACAGCATCGTGACAACATAGTCAGAGCAGGGAATGCTTTGTCATGTAGGTCCAACACGTTTGTCGGTAGAAGTAGCAAAAGCTTTTGCCGAGTTCGAGAGGCTTCAGTGAACCCGCTTTGCCTTTTTACAGTCACGACTGAGACCTCCACGTGCTAGCATTATTGGGTGTCTTTCCAGCACGCCAAGCACTTCGTGATCACAGTAGTGCTTGGCTTTTTATTTTCAATGGTTCGCCGTTGATAACCTGGTTGGTACCTGTAGCGAGCACGAGTTTCCGTGGTCTCTTCTTGTCGAGACTTGTACATCGCATAGAGATGTCGGTGGCGGCTTTGGTGGAAATCTAATAAGCACTTGGCATCGTGATATAGCGAAGTTTGTAAAGCTACGTAATGGTCGAAGTGAAAGATACTCAAATTGGCAAGCCTACCCAATTACCCTTGGCTTTCACGTCAGCTCTCAGATTTACGCATCGAGCAACATATTGATTCATCCAAGCATCATCCTAAAATGCTTGGGGATTCATATCTACTCCAACAACATGAACTTCGACTACTCTCAGTCACTCTCCAAGTCAACGTCATTAGGCTTGCTCGTTTGTTTGTTTTTCTCTATTTAGCTGAGTCCAATCCAAAACTTTCGAGGCCAAAACTGCTTCGGAAGAAAAGTCTCCTTATTCGATGAGACAGTATCAAATGATACATGATACTTTCAAAATATTATTACGTAAATCGATCGATTCAGATTTCGGCAAAGCTCATGGCGTAAGGGCCGTGTATGAAGCATGCAGGCTACAACCTGGACCAAGCGGTTAAGGGATCCTGCTGTTTAGATTCTTACAGGGATCTTCAAGTACCGTACCCAAAATGGTGTCTCCTTATCAGCAACATTACAGGATTTCGTAATTGTAACAATTCCTGCAGGTTACCGGGCGGGAAGTCACCCGTCATGGGGCCATAGATTGAAGAGGGAGGCCTTCTCTCCGCTGCGTGCGCCACGGGGCAGCGCAGCGTACAAACCTGACGGGGAGCAATAGGCACGAAGTCACGAGGTGTGGGGCACGTCGACAAAGCATCGAACAGGCATCAACAAATTCCTGCCCTTTTCCGTCTCGCCTCCAAGTCGCCGGTCAGTTCGCCGAGCACGAATTCCGGTCTCACGAAGCAAACTTCCCTAAAACGTGATTTCGTCCGTTTCAATTCAAAATTGGAGCTGCATGTCAGAGATAAGTCAGGCTGGCCAGCTGGAAAGTCGGTTTGGTACCCTTCCTCACTTTCAAGGCGCCACCTGCTTCCTACATGTGCTTGGGTTTGGTCAAACGATCCCACGTGCTCTTTGCAGTGTCCCCTTGACGCCCATCGAGTTGAGTTAGCAGAATGAGCTAGTGCATAGGAGAACGATGTAGTCATGGCGGAAGATCAGGGGATTTCTCACAAACATATCTTAAACATACAATAATTCCTGCAGTTGACGTTACTGAAGTTGCCCGTTCTCACGTTACAGTTGATCCAGACTGTGTTTGTACCAGTGTGTGTCCAAAACACCTCGTTCACCCCTCTCCCGTACCTTATGCAGTTTAAAAAGCATAAGTTTGAGGTTTGAGGATGTGAGCAACGTTTCAACTCTGTCTTTTGCTCGAGACGCTACATTTCGTAGTAAGTCCATACAGGTTTAAGACGAAGAGGAGATACCGGGTAAGCGTTAGTCGTCAAGCTGCAGCGCACAAAAGCTTCGACGCGCGCGAACTGAGATTTGAACCGCCGGATGGTCGCAGACGATGTCGGGTAACTGATGTCGTTTGAGGCTCATTGGCCCGAGACCTCAACTTCCAAGTCGGAGGCCGTCTGGACAATTTGAAAGGGGTATGCTACAACTTCTGGCAAGCCGTCTTTCATTGTGCGCCTTTCATTGTATTTAGTAAAACCAGCAGGTGATTTTTATCCCTTGTAACATATGCGCAACAATGTTGGAGGCCACGTGCGACCGCAGCAGCATCATCGCGCCCCACCGGACAGGTGTCATGGTGTGACGATGGGCCTAACGACGAATGTTACAGATGTTGGCCAAAAGCACCTCGGTGGCAATAAGTAGTAGAGCTATAAGAGAACCTAGCCCAATACAGAAGATCTAGCGACGACTTTGTCATGGCCACTGAGTGATGGAATTTTTTATACAGGCAATGAATGGTCTTGATACGACACGTGCTATGATAACAGTTCGCTTCCACACTTTCAATTGTTGACGCGCACAGGAACGTTAATGACCGTGCCTCATGATGATTTCTATACCAAATACTCAACACGCCCGAAGCGTGGCTGCCGGAGAAGAACGACATAAATTCTGTTGTCCGCAACTCGATTGTGTTTCAGATCTTCGGCGATTTCATGCACGTAGTAAGTGTTAGCATCAAAGCTGGCCACGAAACCGACACCTGATCTGTATAGAAGAGACCTTCAGCGACAGGCGTGGACATAGCAAGTACATGTTGCAAAGGCGACATCTGCATTGCAGCATTGCATGCAGCGGACGGGCCAGTCACAACCGCGCACAGCGCTCGGTAGAAATCTGACACATTGCAAAAGGAGCAGAAGTTAATGCCAAGCAGCGACGCTACGCTAAGAATGAACGCCAGCAACATCAAATTCCCTCTGCCGGATGGGTATTTTCCACCGGTAAAGCTCACCCCAGCCGCGATCGAGGTCTATGAGCGACGCGTGGAGATTATTATGAAGAATGCACTGGCTGAATACAACCTGCACGAGGCCATGGGAGCCCTACCGGATTACAGGTCACGGTGGAACGTTGTAGGGAATGTTGAGCACCTTACTGCAATTCGCGAGGTGGACCCGTCTCGGGCAGTTGAAGCCTCTCGCGTCTTTGGACGTATTGATGGTGACTATCGGAACTTTATCGACTTCCACTATTCCGTGACGGCTCAAGAGGTCTTCGCAGTAAACCATTTCATGTATGGATATGCAGTGGATGGTGCGGTACTGTGCAACATCCATACGAAAGAATCACAAAAAAAACATTTGTACCTGGGCATGAAGTGGGTTTGTCACCAGCCGTCAGCGCTCTCGCGCAAGCGCGATATGTGCTTTCTCGAGTATCTCGTCTACACTAAAGACCTTCAGGGTCGAGATGTTGGCGTCCGAATTACGCTGCCATTGCTTCTGGACGAGTGTCCGCCACTACCGGACAAGTTGAAGACGAGACGCATTCATGCGCACACGGTGACCATTGTTCGCCCAACAAACGACAGCGCCGACACCACTCAGCTTTTCATGACAAGTGAAATTGACATGTACAAGGGGTCGCACTCCACGTCTGTTGGATCGTTCAAGAAGCTCATGACGACATTGAGTTCCATGGCTTTATTTGCCGACTCCAAACGCATTGCTGTGCATGGTATGTTGGATCGCCGTAGCTGGGCGCAGAAGAAGGCGGGTGCTAACTGCACCGTATGCGATCGCAAGTTTTCAGCCACGCGACGACGTCAACACTGCCGTCTCTGCGGTGAGGTGGCTTGTCGGCGTTGCATGTTGATTCGTGACGCCCCTATGGTCGATAGCAGCGCTCCTTCGACGTCGCGTACTTTCCAGGTAGTGAAAACTGCGTTCTGTAAAGCATGTATGGGCAAGGTCCGTGGTTCCGACGTCAAAAATGTCGCTGGAACTGACAGTCAAGAAGAAGGCATGTTTGACGCCGAGTCCGCGGGCTGGTTGATGAACAAAAGCGTCTACAGCGAGGGCAACTCAGCAATGGGCGGTGGGTCGTCAATTGCGTCGCTTTCACCTACTGCTGTCTTTACTTTACCACAAAAAGATACTGTCAGGGATTCTGAGGATGAAGCGAATCCCGTTAAAAGCGTCAGTCTGCTACAAAGGAAGTTTGTAAGCACCATCGAGTTGGAGGTGCAGTCCGAAACAAAGACTAGCGTTTCGTCTTCACTAGATGACGAAATCGAAGTCACAGAATTCATTGCTCCCATGATAATAGATCTGCGCCACCTCCGAACGATGGCAGGAGCAGAGCGTGTCGTACAAGAGGTTGAGGAAAAAGAACTTCGGACAATGCGAGAGTCTCTTGCAGCATTGGACTTAAAAGCTGTTCACCTCGTGGATTTACCGTCATATGCAGAGAACGAGTCAATTGTAAGCAGCAGTAGCGGCAAGCTGCCACTTATGGAGGAGTACGATGACGGGGACGATGACGGAGACGATGACGGGGACGATGATGAGGACGATGATGAGGACGATGATGAGAATAATGACGAGAACGATGATGAGGACGATGTTATCGAGATTATTGATAAGTCGAACCAGATTGTATCTACTACACGGCAGGTCGTGTCATCTCCATTGGAAGGATCACCATTGGATACACTAACCGAGTCGTTGTTTGGATCTTCTCGATCAAACGTGTCGATAGATCAGCGAATTCAGGAGCAAGAGGTGCTATTGAAGCGTCTAGTAATGGCGGCGAACTCCTCCGCCGGATACTACCCACCAAGTGCCCGCGGCTGACAAAGTCGAATACACAATTGGTTTAAGCTAGACCTAAAGAGAAAGACAACGCAACAGAAGCGTGCGGTGCTGCAATTGCAATAGGAGGTAACGACACGTTTAAAATTAATCACTCTCCAAGACAAAAGTTCTGGCTGTTAACAAAAATTGAATGCACCAGCAAGGAATAACGCTCGAGGATTTGCAACAGAAAACTTAATCCAAATCTTTATTGTAGCATGGCTGCATCGCGTCTCATTATGCACAGTCATATCATATCATTATTCTCCACAGCTTTTTTGGAATTAGTCTTTTTAAGCAGTTTCAACTTGGTCATTACATGTAAGCACTATAATTCAAGCAGCTCTGACTCGTGACCAAGACCCCAGTACCTTTACGACACGTGCATGTCCAGTAAATCAATTGGCCTGGCGAAGGTTCCTGGAATCGTTGTAAGTGCGCACCAAGTGCGTCTCGGCAACTCTGAGATGCCTTTTATAGGTCAACAATGCTACATTTAATGATACTAGCGAATACGTTTGTTAAATGCCACCGTGACGCTGCTTACATAAGATGTCAGCCTTGACGTCAAACACAAGGTTGTGCTCTTTACACTCTGGCAAAGCGGTAAGTACTGGATCTGTCAGCGCGCACTCCATGCAGACTTGAAACAGCGTTTTGCCGGCTCAGCCTTCGTCATCATTTGCATACTTCTGTCAAGTTAATATTTGAAGGACAAACAAGCGTTGAGAGACATAATGTCGGGACAACAGATGTACAAACCATGCATTACAGCGTTCAGAATTATCCACGACATCAAACACTAAACTGGGTCTTACGAGTGTATGTCGGCCAAACTCCTATCTTATCCACGCAGGAGTAGCAAGAAATGGCTTCATTATGCCAGCAGCTCAGTAGATATTATCGTAGCAAATGAAGTCGCCATCGTAGGACCTAATGACATAAATCCTGAGCAATCTCATTTAAGAGCTTCGTGGCACAGACGAAGACGCTCATCCGCCCTCCTCGCGTCGCGCCTTTATTTGAATTCGTAGCTCTGTCCAATAAATAACAGCAGGATTTTACCTAAATGCAGAAGTGATCTGCAATTGTCGTGAATAAATTGAGTCAAGTCAGGAATTTCTCATCTATTTGGTATCACAAAACCATCTCTATGTAGCACTTCAAAGTGCTTGTTCAATCCATTACTGCAATCTCCATGGGCCACGTTTTTCGACGTGCGCCCGGCCGACTGGAGCAAAAAATGTGTCGCTATCCCATGCGTACGAAAGCGATGAAAACAGCTCGCTACCGTGGTTTGAGGCCAAATTTGTCCCGTGATCAAAACCGAGAACTTTTTCCATGGATCGGCTGTCTTGACGCTCCGCAACCGGGAGAATAATGTCGTGCAGCTCTTCTGCAGAAAAGTTACGTGCTTGCTCCGAGGACACACTAGTAGGAGTCTCATTGCTTACCTCACCGGCATTTAGGAAACCTATCGGGTCCGTCGCCCATCGAGGTGCACCCTTAACCGGTGCTGAGTTTGTCTGATCGTTGGCGTCTGTGGGCTGCAACATCCGCCTATAGCTTTCATTGTCACGCCTAATCGTCATTGAGTTAGTGGCAGCAGAGGCCGTAATGTCTGCGGTGCGCATGAGCTCCGTAAATGTTCGCTTGCGGCTGACAATTGAAAGAGCATCGGCTACCGAGCGGACGCTGTTATCAGGTGGTCGACGACTAATGAAGTCGGCCAGCTGCTGCGGGTGGCACCGCACGAGGTGGTGGTGGCTGAAGGTGCAGACGCTGGACTGCGTCTTGGTCCACTTGCGGAAGCCAAAGTTATTGAGTTGGCGCTGGAAGCTTGCGAACTTGCCGTGTTTGAAGTACTTGGGCAGCACTGCAATCTCCAGTCGCTTGGTGTCGAAGATCTGGAAGTACGTGCCGTCTTTGGACCAGTTCAAAATCGCTTGATCTTCATATTGGAGGATGTCGTAGAGGCTGCGTAGAAACTTGGGTACTCGCATTGTGCGGAGGGTGCTCAGCTTTGAGGGACCTGCATTACGCTCAGGGAGACCGAGCTGTTGCATTCGCATTCTGTGCATCATAACGACGTGGATAGTAGATACGTAAGAGCAAGGCTGCTTGGAAGATGTCCAATTGTGAAGTGAGGCAGGAAGTAGGGCCTTGCCTCCACCTTCTTCTAGCGGTCTTTCCGCTTGCTTTCAGTGAGGACATTGGCTGCACTTGCTCCAACGACGATAAACAATGGAGTCACGTACTCGACGGTTCCATGTTGCACATTGCTTTACGCTTAGGGTCAGAGCTGTGTAGTCTTTGCTGAACATTGCAACTATTTCGTTCGGCTGGGTGGTCTCGGACCGAGTCTCTCAGCTCCCGACTGACGCATGTCATACATTCGGCTGTCCCTCCTGGACAGATTTAGTCTCACACACTGACCAGCAAACCTCCAGCTGTTCAACTTCAATTTGGCGCCGTAAAGCTTATGCCAATTACCTGAATCTTGGGCTCATAATCGAGTGCTGATGCAACTGGAAAGTCTCCCATGCGCACTGTGGCCATTGCAAGACCTTGCGAGCCCTGCCAATAGCACTTGCAGAAGGACTTTTGCTTAGAATCTTGACCACAAGAATTGTGTTGTGGTATGGAGGCTGTGGCTATACGATGTACAATGCAGTAATGTTGTAGCTTTCAACTCGGGTTTGACTTCTGGACAGTCAGTCTATGGTATGTGTGCTGATCTCGCGCGCTTCTCACAAAGCGCAACTACGGCATTAAACGTCTTTTTCATAAACCTAGATCACAACAACAAAATGCAGAAAATCTGTGCTAAGCTATACCCGGCATCATCAAAATGTAGCTTAGCGACAGATATCCTCTCGATGATGCAGAGTCTGCTGCCAGCTCGTGGCAACAGGATTATCTGTCTCGTGAAATGGTGCACTACAAGGTGCTATATATGTGCTA
Source organism: Peronospora destructor (assembly GCA_011800735.1). Lineage (NCBI taxonomy): Eukaryota > Oomycota > Peronosporomycetes > Peronosporales > Peronosporaceae > Peronospora > Peronospora destructor. Next base: position 779,805 of record WBRY01000009.1, on the reverse strand, counting down.
ATACCACCTAGGCGGTGCCTCTTGACAAGGTTTTTAACCCACACAGCTCGTACAACAACCAAGTCCAAGCGAACACGACATCATCAACGTGCTGGACTGGCTGAACGCCATGCCAGTAGATCCTACAGGTCAACAAAGGAAAATCATACAAGTATATTGGTAAACATTCCGCTAGCAACAAGTGCTCTGGTCGCAACATGATGATTGAGCTGTACCATCTCGCGTAGCACGCGCTCTAAATGATATCGAACACCGCCTTAAGCTTGATGACGAGCTGCCAGTCTTCCTTTTGAAGATCTTCTCGGAAGTTCTCTTTCAGTGCGTCAATACTCTGACGGGTCAAGCGCGACACCAGCTTGTTTTTGTGGTCAAAGTGGCGGCCGTACATGACGCTGCCTTCGTTGTCTATCCGAACGGCCACCGACGCGCCCTTCTTAGCGCGATCCACCTCCTTGTGCTCACGTTCGATGGACCCCACCTTGCCAACCAAAAACCCACCAGCGGACGGCACCACGAGGGGCGTACCCACCTTGAGGATGCCCTCTTCAATGTCGACACCGAGAATGATGGGATCCTTTTTGTTGAAAACGCACTCGGGAAGGATCTTGAGCACACAGGGAAACACAGCGGTCTCCTCAAATTCCTCACGGCGAGCCATACGGAAGTTGTCCATGTACGCCGTAAACTGATCAAACAAGTGGTAAATAATGTCGGCAGTAAAAATGCGCACGCCAAGCTCGGATGCCAGCTCAGTTGCGTCATTGTGGACCTTCACGTCAAATGCCAAAATTGTAGCGAATTCGGGCTGATGCTCGAGCTGCACAGAAGCTCGCATAACATCTTTCTTGTGTACGGGACCAATGTTAACACAGGACACCGGAATGGGCGGGTCACATGTCCGCAAGAACTCCAGAAGCGCTTCCAGAGCGCCAAGAGTAGAAGCCTGAACCAATACACCGCGGCGGGTAGCCTTCACCGAGTCCAAAATGCTCGTCAGGTCGGACATAACAGAATCCTTCAGCTCCTCGACATCATCATCAGGACCAACCACGTGAATCTGTGTACCTGCAACAGCTTTCTCAAGACCCTGCGCGCAAATCTTCACACCCATAGCAGCCTTCATCTTTTGATGGTGGATATACTCGCCCTTGACGCGAATTTCCTTCATAGGGTGCGGAGTCAGTAATGAACGAATAGTTGTCACAACAGGCCCATCTAATGTACACACAACAATACTGGTGCCTTCTTCTAGGGTGCCATTCACTAAAATCGTATCAATGGTCGTACCAAGACCCTCGATCACCTTCACTTCTAGCACCGTACACTGCAAGATATCGACGAATGCCAATGACTTCGCCATACGCTCCTGCGTCAATCGAATCAGCATCATCAACAGATCCGGCACACCCTCACCCGAGATAGCACTGGTAGGGATCAGCGAGACCGTGTGCGCCAAGTCTTTATTGCGCCAGTAAACCTCGGCGTTCAACTTCTGCTCGGCAAACTCTACAATAATTGCTTTCATCCGATCCTCAAACTCGCGAATGACGTGCTCATTCTGGTGCTTAAGTGCCTCCTGGACGGGCATGTCGGGCATGTCGGGCATCGTTTTCCAGTCATAGCAACGATCGATCTTGTTAAGCGCCACAACGAATGGTGCCTTCTTTTGGCGCAATAAACGCAGTGATTCCAGAGTCTGAGGCTCCAAACCGTGCATTATATCAACCACCAATATAGCGATATCACACAGCGATGAGCCACGATTACGCAGGTTCGTAAACGACTCGTGACCAGGTGTATCGATTACAAGCAGACCAGGCAGCCGAAAATCCAGCTTCATTGTCTCGTTGAGTCGAGCCGTCTTTTGTCTTATAGCCTCTACAGGAAAGAAGGTCGCACCAATCTGCTGGGTAATACCGCCGGCTTCAGCATCCTGCACCTTGGTTTTGCGGATGTTGTCGAGCAATTTCGTCTTACCAGTATCCACGTGACCCATGATACAGCAAATAGGTGAGCGCAAGTTGTCCAGCGACATATTGGCTCGTGCGGCAGCCTCACGGTCGCGACGACGGTCGGCAGCCTCCTTCTTCTTGCGCTCAGCCTCGAGTTTAGCCTTAGAGCGCTGATGCTGCTCCTCAGCCTCCAGACGCATCTGCTCGGCCTGCTCCGCCTGACGCTTTTTTAGGGCAATGCCCTGGTGGCGCAGACGCTCCTGCGCTTTCTTCTGCTCCAGCACTATCAGATCCTCGTCGCCATCACTGTCACCAGCAGCGCTTTCTTCCTTAACTTCCTGCAGTTTATCTTCTAGCGAGGCTACGACATCGCTAGCCTCCCAATCCTCGTCATCCCACGCGTCTGGGGCTTCGGCCTCCTCCTCTGGTACCTCTGCGGCGTTCTCCGCCTCCTCCTCTTTATCAATTTCCTCTTCCTTCTTCAGATCAACTTTCTTTGGCTCGAACTCCTGGAACCCCTTATGATTCTTGCTCTTCTTGCTCTTATTTTTGTTGTCTAAATAAACGACAGTCTTCTTCTCTCCAACAGATTCCGGCACGAGACCCGCCTGTTGCATGGCCTCCAATGCCACTTGATCCTTTGCTGCCTTCTGCTTTTGAGCCTTAGTCATGTACGTGCCTTCCTTCTTCTGCCGTTCGATCTTGGCGGCACGTGCCTCCTTCTTTTTGCGGCGGATCTCCTCCTCTGCCTCAATTTCCGCCAGTCTTTTCGCTTCCTCCTCTTGAGCAAGACGCTCCTGCTCTAGCCGTTCTTGTTCCAGACGTTCCTGCTCGGCCTTTAAGGCCATCTGTCGCTCCAGCAGCGCCTTGGCTGCAGCTGACATGGGTCTCTTATCGTCGTCCTTCTTAGCGTCGGCATTTAGTTTCTTTTTGCCCTTTTTCTTCTTCTTCTTGTCGTCCTTCTTTTCACCTCCAATGGAGGAGGTCACGCCCAGAGACGCCAGGTAAGCAGCAGCGGCTGCATCTACATCCTTCTCTTGCTTCTTGCCCTCCTCCTCTTGCTGCTGTTTCTCCTCCTCTTTCTGCGTCTGCTCCTTTGTCCTATCCTCAATAGGGACCAGCTCGTTCAACAGGTCGTCTAAATTGTCCGAAACGGCGGCCGTGGTTGCAGTTTTCTTGGCAGTTTTCTTTCCCTTTTTCGGCGCCATTTTGGCTGAATGAAGATTGGATATAGGAAAATTTAGGTCTGTCAATCAATGGCTCACACGATTTTACCCAGTTTTAAAACCAACCAATACTGGTAAAATTGATTTTACAAAATAAGGTGGTATACTTGCAGTTGTCAGATGTCACGTGACTTTGCGTGTTGCCGCGAATGTCAGACCAACGTGCGGCTCAGACAGCAGCGTCCAGCTCATCTAGTCCAATGCTTTGCTGAGTGACTAAACGTGCCGATGGGTATCTTGTAATCGCTGTTGCTGGGTCTGCAAACGCAGTTCCGTATTTGGTCAGTCATACAAGTATATAAAAAACGATCATGACGAGAACAACCCCACAAATGACCGATCGATGGCGAATGATTGCCCTCCCTAGCTGTAGTCTCTAAATCAAATTTGAGTTTATATTGCATTGTTCATGTGATCATCGAAATCAATAGCATGCACGTATCCTTGCGTGTGTGGGTAGGAATTACGAACGAGTAGCCATAAGATGGTAGTAGACGTAGTAGAGAGAGAGATGGGTGAAAAAAATATCCAGGTACGTTATCGACCCGCTAAATCTGGCTTAGTTAGCCACTCTCCGGCGATGTGTAATTTAGTAGACGTAGTAACATCCTCGCATACTCGCTGCGATAAAGAGGGTCGTCTCAAATCCATGATCCACTACGAGTACGCAATTGCAAACAAAACGGTCAAATGGCTCTCTCTTTTCACGACCCATTCCAGCCATGTAAGTGACTGTCACCGTCCCGACCGTAGGACCAGTGCAAATATCTCGTTGTCAGCTAGCTATCCTCCGCGTCAATCCGAACCACTTCCGATGACAGAATATCCACTACAGCATTTGAAGCAAAATAAAGACCGGCTTTTGTCGCTGACTATCAATAACGACATTTAGAATCACTCCGCTCGTGCCGCTAAATCGTCCCATCAAGCCCCGTTTCCAATGGCTTTCTCGCGACTGGCATCCAAGTACCAGTTCACCTTGGTTAAACATAAGCCACATTGGCAATCCATAGATACGTTTGTATCCGTAAACCACCTGGGTATCCATAACGCACCATGCTAACGACGTCACCATATAAAAAAACACTTGACACCGTCTGCAGTTCGCTAGTATGGCGAAACAATGAAGGCGCCTTCGCCGGAGGTCCGATTTCAGGCTCATGGATATGATTTATTCAAAAGGAACGCGTGTCGCGATGAAGCCATTCGCCTGTCTGTCCTGCCACATGTGAGCGCTACATCAAACGCCCTGCCAAAGGTGGCGAATACAAACATCCGCTCGCCACGCGCACCCATTATATGCAAAACAACTGCATAGTCGCCAGGGCTGAACTTCATTGTACTCGGTTCATCCTGAGGGCACAAAGCGTCAGCCAAGTCTCCCTATCTATGCGTCTTTCATGTACGAATCCATCTCATTGTCCAGTTCTTCGGCAGACTTGGATGGACCGAATTCACGGACGCTGTCGGATGCAAGATGCTTTCGTTAAAGAGACGCATCAACACCAACAAAAAAACGAACTGTTAAACCCTACTTACCCCTGTATTCCCTTTTCATTATCACGTCCGCGGCGTCTGTTGCGGCGGCCCTTTGCCTGTTCATTATCTTTGTTTCCTCTGTAAGAAAATCGAGCCTGTCAGACTATATTACCATCTTCACCTCAATGGTGGCGGATACTTGACTTACCCGAAAGACACCTTGAACTTGACATTCTTGTCGTCACTACCAAGTGCCGTTCCAAAGAGCCCGTTACGAACGTTCTTGTCAGAGTCAAGCGTAATCTGCATCGGCTGACCATCCAGGGTACGTCCTACGGCGTTTATGCAAGCGCGACGTTAGATTCCATGCAACGAAAGCCTACAACACTAAGACGTACCATCGTATTGCTTAATGGCCTTGTCTGCGTCTGAGCGGCGGGAAAACCAGACACGAGCAATGCCCTTCGATCGACCCGACCGATCGTAAACGATCTCAGCCTTGGACACTTCGCCAACCGTGCCAAAGAGCTCGCGCACCTCTTCCTCCAATATGTCGAATTTGAGATTCTTCACCAGGATCTTCGTGCCGGGACTCGCCGCATCCTTACCGCCGAGACGCGAAAGGATGGACGTGCCACCTAGATGTCAGTCAAGACATTCGTCGTCAGTACAGTCGCACATTCTACGAAAAGCAATAAGCTTTTCCTCGCACCTTTCTTACCGCCCTTGACGGGCTTTTTGTTGACCACTGAGCGCTTCTTGCCGCCGCGGTTGTTGCCGCTATCAGCAACGTCGTCCAGATCTACGTCCATGTCGTCATTGTTGTCGCCGCGCTTTGGGATAGCAAGGTAGAGACAGAAGAACACAATGCACGTGTAAATTTCTGCACCAACGCTCTCAGCTAACAGCAGGCAGGCGCCGTTGCTCCCCCAAAGCGAGGGACGACAGGAAAACTCGTCCGTTTGTCTGTCCGTCCGTCCATCGCAAAGGTAGGGAGCGAGGGTTTGCCTTCCGTAGCGTAAGGATACAAAGAGGAAGAAGAATATAGAATGACACAGCTGCCTCTTAGCTCGTGACGGCACTTACAGATCGCGAGTAGGGCTGGTTCCGGCCGTTGTTGCGTCGACGTCCGCCGCGGATGGGCCCTGTCGCATCGTGATCCTTGTTGGACTTGGCTGAACGCGAGGACGGGTTAGTGGCCCTAGTCTTCTTGCGAGCGATCAGATCGTCTAGACTCATGTCGAGGGAGGCAAGGATAGACGACATCTTTTATCTTGGTCTCTGAAGAGTTACTTAGTGCAATGAGAGCGGTGATAGCCTGCATAGGCAGTATCAGAAAAGAAACAGTCAGCATTAATGCATTGGGGTAGGACCAAGTCTGTCGGAATGAGCTTTATTACACGCAGAGACGTAGTGGACGTTTCGACGTTTCGCACCTGAGACTTTTTTCTTTAAATGAGCCACGAATCGCCGTTAAGGGGGGGAAATGTTGCGCGTTTTCTAGTAACCACCTTCAAGCGACATGTGGTGCTGGATAATACTGGGATCCAAAGCGGCAGAACTAGACGACAAAAACGATGAAGATGTTGCTAAGCGCCGCAATATGTGGACTCATGGCTGCGATATCCAACGTATCAGCGTCCACCATGTTTTTCCACGTGCCGCTCGTGTTGTGGTCCCAGCGCCCGTACGTTTTGTTTCGTCTTTGCTGTCAATAACTAATGGAATCTTACAAGGTTTTGAATGGGGGTTTTGCAGCATTTTCGCCGGGTCTAACGCATATCTAAGCTATGGAATGGATGAAGCAGCAGTTGCGTCGACCTTGAAACTTGTCATGACGCGCGACATGAGTGCTGACAGCGAGGTACATGATGAAAGATGTGTTGGTATTGGGTACGACTGGAATCAGTTGATGACATATTGCATCTACTACAGGGCGTGTTGAGCACCAAAAAGACTTTGTTCGAGCAGGCAGAAATACTGTGCTTGTTTCTTCTGCCGTCGCTGGCCTTGGAGGACATGGCGCAGCTATCAATAGGGACGGGCTCCTTTGTGCAGAACGCTGTCCAAAACTCGGTTTCGTCGGTAGTAATTCCTCAGACGACGCGCTCGAAGCCTCTTCTCTCCGCGATGACGAACGTTCAGCCGCACATTGTTGGGCTCGAAGATTTGAATATGTTTATTGCGTCTGCGGAGGGACAGATGCTGTTTTCTAACGGCAGGACGGACCTACTTGTGGTGCAGCTGCCAGAGACAATGTCTCTGTCCGACGTGGACGCTGCCGTCAAGACAGCATCGAGCGACCTTAACGCAGCATCAGGCAGCAAGACGGACTTTGCTTTTACTGGTAACGACGCCACATCGGTGGAGCTTCAGGACCCGCTGGCCCGACGTCTTATTGCTCAAGCCAACGTTAAGACAAACTCTACCCAGACTGCCATTCTATGCCAAGCGGGCTACCTCGTCGGATTCAGCGCAGCAGGCAAGGCCTACTGCTTCTCGCACTACGTAAGCATCACTCCCGACATCATGGCGGGTCTCCTCTTCGGCCTCCTTTTCATTTTTATGGCGTACATCGGTCTAAATGTGCTGCATCAGATCCAGACGCCGCAACGATACCCATCGCACGGGGCGCCACGAGGCAAGGAATTTTAAGGCGTCGATGACGGTCTCAAAGCTGCAGTACGCGCACTGCAGCGTTAAGAAAATGAGATGCACGCAATGAAAATTATGCATCTTCCTTTGTTGGCAACGTCTAGCTAATTGCTTCTAGTTACCGCGCTTGTCCGGCAGCACTCGGATATGAAGCGAGCAGCCTATGCACGACACCACGTCCACACCGTCGTGTAGCTCATCTTCTGTAATTTCATACAGGTCTCCGCAGCGGCACTGGTGCGTGTAAATGACCTCGTCGTCCTCGCCCGGCAAAACCTCCCGCTGCATGTCAGCAAGAGAGACCTCATCAGACACCACCACGACCTCCTGCTCCCTCTTGCGCGCCAACTTGTCTTGCTGTAGTTTGGCGTCGTACTGTTGTCTCAACGCTGCGTTCCGCAATGTCTCATAGGCTGCTTGCACGCTCAGAAACTGCTGTTCGTTCTTAGCTACTGAGTCATCCGCGTCCGAGCTGACGTCGTTCAGGCGCTTGTCTGGATGGTATTTACGGGCTGCTTGATGGTATGCGCGGCGGACAGCGTCAGTACTGCAGGTGGCTACTACGCCAAGCACTTCATAGCAAGAAGGCGACGTCATGGAGGAAACTGCTTGTAATAGTCCGGCCTTACACAAATTCCGTCCTTGGCATTCTGTCATTTATTTGGCATCGAGCAGTTAAAGCCTAACCCTATTTGAGTACTGGACCAGAAAGAACTGGACTGTAGACTAATACGAAGAGTCTGCGACCTGCTGTATCAAGACGTAGTTTGTTCACGAAAAGTGATCGTGGGATGACAGAACTGGAGTTTTAATTAGCAGTAGATTTCTCTGTTTTATGCTTTGTGTTGTTGGTCTCCTCTCTGTTGTCAACTAGACCATTAATTTCTGCACGCGCCGCCTTTGCCAACTCGCGCCTACCTGCATGGTCTGTATGAATGGCCTCTTCTTCCTTTTCTTTTTTCCACTCTAAATAGGGCTTAGAGACGTAGTCGAATGGTAGGACCTCCATAGTTCGCAACCACTTCGCATAAGTGCGGGTGCGCTCTTCGTGCTTTATGATATGGTCAAAGATATAGTCACGCTTGAATTTTTCAACCGCTTCAGCCACAGCAGGTTCCTTCAGATCAAGCGGTAGGCGTAATGTCTGGATCGAGTCCGCCATCTTCATGTTGTACACCTCAAAGTGAGCTTGCGCCAGATACAATCCCACACTAGGAGCTTTTGGCAAGTCCATCTTCGTCAATGCCATGGCGCGCTCGATAGTTGACGAGTCAGTAACACCTGAGACAATTTCCACGGCAGTGCCAATCATCTTGCGAATGTGGTGCAGCAAGAAGCTCTGTCCAACTACACGCAGTCGCACCCATTCCATGTCATTTTGGACGAACGGGCGGTCGGCGTTGAAAAAAATGATGAAGCGATTAGCCTGAGGGTTGGTAGGCTCCATCTTGGACGTAAAATTGTGAAAGTTGTGGGTTCCAACGTACTGATTCAACGTGATGTTGAGTAGTTCCAGCATGTCTTTACTCAGTCGAAATGTCTTGTGAGCTTCAAGTGTCGTACTGTCAATCACTAAAATGTTATCAACACTTTCCTCCGAGTCCTGCAGATCCAACGGCCATTTTGTCATTGCGTTGTCTTGATTCTTCCTCGCATCATTTAAAGCTCTATGACGTGCACGCCTGCCAAAAATAAAGGTGGGAGCAAGGTATTCATACGTGCGCTGGTCGCACATCAGCTTCGCATTGAAATTCTTGGAGACTGTCACCATGTGCATTACTTGAATATCCTGAGGAAGTGCAGCGTTCACCTTGGCAACAAATGCAGAGACATCATCACCCACGTGGAGCTTGACTGAAATCAATTGACCCGCGGCGTGAACGCCCTTATCTGTACGAGCAGCGCGACTCCAGCCGATCTTCTGTAGGAAGCCGTAGTTGGTCTCAGCAATACCTCCAGCCTCATATAGAGCACGCTCTAGCTCTGCTTCAATGGTCTTTACACCTTCATTCATTTGCATTCCACTGTAATTCTTGCCACAAAAGACCACCCACAGACCGTAACGACGCTTGGGCAATAGTGACGCCACGTTGGGAGCTTCGTGTTGACGTTGCGCCGCGTAAGAACCAGGATGGACAACATCGGAACGATCAGCACGACAATCTTCCTTATCATTCTGCTGCTTTTTATCATCCCGTTGGTCGTCCTGACGTGCCTGCTTGATCTTGCGCCGCACAGCCCAATGGATCTTTTTGCGCTTGCCTGCCATGGCTTTAATAATGGCTGGAGCAAAAAAACCATTGTACTAATTTCATGGGTACACTCTAGTTGGTGTTGGACACATTGACTGATCATTGCTCTTGTTGAGGTAAATATTAACGGGAGCTCAGTCGCCAAGCACCTAAAACAGAGAAGATGATGTCGCTGCGAAGTCTACAGACGCTTCGTCGTGCGTCGCAGCAAACTGTCCGGGCGCTCAATAATCGCTTGGTAGAGAAACGTTCACTCGCTCTACAAACGCGTGCGTTTTCACAAGCGCACACGCCGACGCAGAGCATAAATCCCGAGGATATTTTGCGGCCTGACGTCCCCAAGGATATGAAGCTTCAATTTTCGTTAGAGAAGGAGCTGCCGGGACTGCCTAAACTTAAGCCTGCAAATCAATTGAAACCTCCTCAGACGGAAATCTCTGTGCTGTCTTCGGGACTGCGCGTCATCTCACAAGAGACCTATGGCCAAGCGGCTACTCTCGGTATCTTTATCGATGCTGGTAGTCGCTTTGAGGATGAAAATAGTGTTGGTGTGAGCCACTTGCTGGAACACTTGGCCTTCAAGAGCACCACGTTGCGCTCTCATGCACAACTAGTGCACGAGATTGAGGACATTGGCGCACTTACAACGTCGTCGTGTGGCCGTGAACAGATCATCTATACAATTGATCTGCTGCGTGACAATGTAGAGATAGGTTTGGAGCTTCTAGCTGATGCTATTCTCAATGTGAATCTGATTTCTGAGGAGATGGAGAGCATTAAGGCTATTATGCGGATCCAGTCGGAAAATTTGATGGAGAACCAGCCGGCTATGCTGCAGGAATTCATCCATGCTGCAGCTTATGGCGCAGACACGCCACTTGGACGGCCGCTACAGTGTCCGCTTGACAAGATTAATGCACTGACAGTGGAGAAGGTCAAGAGATTTCGTGCTGAACATTTCGTCGCTCAGAAGATGGTACTTGCTGGCTCTGGTGTTGATCACGCTCGACTGGTCAAATATGCAGAAAAGTTCTTTACGAATGTATCTGTAGCTCCCGCTAACACGCCGACGGCAACACCGTCAAACCTGAAAACGTTAGAGCCTGTGATCTACAAGGGAGGACTGTACCCACTGCCAAACCCAGAGTCAGAGTTTTCATATGCCGCTCTGGCATTTCCAACGGGTGGCTGGCATGACAAAGACCTTGTGCCTATCTGTGTGTTGCACACGTTGCTCGGCGGCGGTGACAGCTTCTCTGCTGGTGGTCCAGGCAAGGGGATGTACTCGCGTTTGTACACCAGCGTTTTGAACCGCTTCTACTGGGTCGAGTCTGCTTTCGCGTTCTCGTCCATACATGTAGATGTTGGGCTCCTGGGCATTTATGGTGTTTGTATTCCTTCTCACACCAGCAACCTCGTGGCATTGTTGTGCAACCAAATGCTCAGCGTCGCTAATCGATCTGTCGATGCCATTGAGCTAGCTCGTGCTAAGAACCAGCTTAAGTCATCTGTGCTGATGAACCTCGAATCCCGTATGATCCTGTATGAAGACATTGGACGTCAGCTACTTACGTATGGGGAGCGTGAGACGCCCGAGTCTGTCTGTGCTAAGATTGACCAGGTCACGGCCGCAGATATCCAGCGAGTCGTGAAAGAGGCCATGCAGAATCCGCCTAGCCTCGTTTACTCGGGTGATATACCCCAATTCCCGCAGTACGAGCAGGTCGTTGCTGGAATTAAGGAAGGACTAAGCGGGTAAGTGATATCTCGATCGGGTTGTGGAGTAGATGGTCATCGTCACGCTCGACAAGACAACTAGAAGTAGCATCAGGTACTCGCACCACACCCAGAGAAGGGCTATAGAAAGAAGGCAATATGCAGTGTTGTGATAAGTAGATACATGCAAAAGTCTTTTGGCAAGATAAATTGTAGCAAGATGTGAATGGATGACATAGTGAAAACGTTGAATGTACCGCTGACATTATTTTGCTTTGCGATGTCCTCTTGCAGCTCCTGCAGCTGCATAACTAAGATTTTTTTCTCCCCAAAGATAATTCATCTCCTCTCGACATTCTTCTCGTTTGCTTTGCGAGCTGGGCCTAAAGGTTTCTAACGCCTGCTCTAGCTCTTTTCCATAGAGTTGCAGTTGTTCTTGCTGTTCAGCTTTAGCTTGCTTTGTTGCTGACGCCAGCGTGTATCGCAGCATAAGTTATTACCGCTGCCATGTCGTCGCGTTCACTTTGCCTTTGAATTTGTAGTTTCATGAGCTGTATACAATAGGCTCCCTAATTCCATTGACAAGCTGAGTCTGTCGCATCGGAGCAAAACGTCTTAGACGATTGAATATCTCTTGAGGATCCAAGTTGGAGAGTATCAAAGTCAGCCGCTTCCGCATCTTTAGAGCATATAGTACAAAAGCATTAGTGTTACTCTGAACTAAAAATTGAAATGTCAGCACCATACGCACTCTGGAGAACGTCATCGTAGGTGATGTCTTGCAAGGTTGTTAACCATTCGCTCATGCAGGCCTACTGCATTTTCTAGTCTGCATGCCACATTCCGGACGACGCAAACGTATCTTTTAGCCGGAGTCTGATTCAACTAGCTGGTCTTCGATGAGCTTGCGGTCTAATTTCTTCTCTCACCGACAAGAACTTTTACTACGGTTACTTGCTACCATGGCATCCAAAAGTTATTACGCGCTTGCTCTTCACAAGCCTGCTACCTCATCAGAGTCGTGGTACAGGAGCTGATAGCTTTCTCCAAGGAAGACTGCCGAGCTTTTGCACTTTGCTGTCCGTTCGAATGACAGGAAAGGAAGTCAATAGATTAGTACGTTTCGATTGCTGACGAAGGCTATTTACTTTATCATCGGGCACTTGGTCATTGACAGCGATTTACTGCACGGCTTCTGCACCAACTTGACTATGACGTTTCCATTGAGTACGCATAAGATGAAAGCAACTAACAACTTTTTCTCACCTCGAGAGCACAAAGATCGTGCTCCTTCGATTCAAAGGGCAATGAAAAGTAATAAAGGAGCCATTCCATCATTCTTGTATCCTCAAGCGATACATAGAAATTAACATGCATTTGTGACTGATCTCGTGAATGCGGAACAGTTTGCCGAGCAGGTATGTGCTTTTGCTACTATTAATAAACATCTGTATTGTCTGCTTACGTTCTGTTTCCAGCTACAAAATCTTGTAGCTTACCGTCCAGCATTGGCATTGTTCCTAAAATTTGCCAGTCGACCATCAGTACACTTCAGCCCTCATTGGAACAGGCAAATATAAATGTAGGTTAGTTAGTGTGATGGACACTACACTAGTGAGTCAGGATCAATAATCAGATGCCGGATATCGTCCATTCACTTCACTTTCTAGCAGAATATGGGACTATTGTCCAGAGATGGTGTCACACACAACGTTTGGATTGCTTACTTGTTCACGCTCTTCTTATGGTCCGCTCGAAGGTCTGTAGCCATAGTGTAACTGTGTCCAATGTAGTCATGTCGCTGTCTCAATGTACCAATGTCTTATGTCCACCTGCAGCATCCTCTTCCAACAAATTGTAGCTGGCTACGTATTTGTACTCACATCCTCTAACAAACCTGTGGGTATTGTCAAGGGCATTCAAGGCATCTCGCAGCTCGTTTTCTCGCTTCCAGGCGTTTTTTTTGCCGATCGCATTCGTCGAGATACTATACTCAAGCTTTCTGGAGCTATTGGTATCATTGGTACAGTCGTCACCTTTTTGTCAGTAGAAATGACGTCCATTGACGGTCTCTACGTGGCTTTCGGGCTCTGGGGGATCTTTGCAGCTTTTCAGAGTCCCGCCATGGAAGCTCTGTTTGCAGACTCAATTCCTCCTGGAAAGCGCAGCTTTCCGTTCATGATCAAGTACAATATTAGCAATTTAGCACAGATGCTGGGTCCTGCACTGAGCATTTTACTTTTCTTAATTTACGGAGACAAATGGCAATTACCGGAGCTCAAGACTGTGCTCGAATTCGGATGTGTGCTGGCCATCATCAGCTCCTTGATCTTGTTCCAGTTCAATGATGACAGAACCAAAGACTTCATGCTGGACAAGGTCAAGGGCGAGAAAGAAGAGGAAGCGTTACTAGAGAAAATGGTCCCTTCGTCACCACTGCGCACACCAAGGCTCGTTGGCAACTGCAATGAGATTGACATGGTGTACGACTACTCGGACGAAGACGACTTCCGTACTGTAGATGCCAAGTCTCCCCGGACTGTCACGGAGAATACGGCGCTATTGCTGCTGAAGGGAAAGACAGCGGAAGAGCTAGATGTGGAGCGTCAGCAGCGCTTACAGTACGTGGACGACGACGAGGAAGGCTACATGGCCCATCTTGATGCCAGGTTTCTCTGCTTCCGTACCAAACACGTGCCGTACATTTTGTTCGTGTCGGATTTTATTATTAGCAATGGCGCTGGCATGACGATCAATTTCTTCCCGCTCTTTTTTAAGGAGGAGTATGGACTTACGCCGATCCACATGTGCGCGCTCTTCATGAGTCAGCCGCTTGTTGTCATAATCATGTCGTTCTTTTCACAGCGCCTGTCTACGTCGTGCGGTCGCATGCCAATTATTGCGTTCACGCGAGCACTTTCGGTGGCGTGTCTGTTCTTTATGGCGTACGCGCAGCCGATGGCTCTGCAGATCGTGCTGTTCCTGATGCGTGGTGGTATGATGCGCTGCTCACAACCTCTGCGTCGGTCCATTCTGATGGACTACGTCCCCAAGAACATTCGTGCACGCTGGAACGCGCTGGAAGGCTTGTCAGTGTTTTCCTGGTCGGGGAGTGCAGTGCTGGGAGGCTTTCTCATTGATGCGTATGGTTACCGCATGTGCTTCATCATCACGTCACTTGTCTACTGCGTTGGTCTGGGCTTGGAGATATTCCTGCTGCCACTGACAAAGCACGCCGTTGAAAGATAGAGCCACCTATCTGCATGCATCAAGTCTATTATACCACAAAATGCCAAAGCTGCATAATCCCTTCAGATTTTTCCTCTTGTATTATTAGTTGGTTAGCCACTGTACGAAATGTCGCTGACACTTGCATTTCGTTTGGACACTGCAGTTCTCTATACCTTCTCTATGGGAGCAATATAACACGCGCACAGCCCAGTCCATGTTCTCATGCTACCAACGCTGGAAGCTCTACAAATACTCAAGCTGCGGTGGCACGCAAGACCAAAGCAGGTCTCGTACAAGCTGTTGCTTTTGCAGAACCCTCTAAATTCTTTCTTGTTTGGAGCCCATGCAATTTGGACATGTGGACATACGTCTCGTTGGCGATAAGCAAGAGCTTCTAGGATTTTTTGAATACAGAGAGGAGCGAATTATCAATTTTTTGCGTACGTCTCTTTACGAGTAAGTCGCTAGAGTTGGCCCATTGGTAAAATTGCGTGTCTTACTTGACCATACCCTCCTTCGCGCACCTCGTTGCTACTGACAGTCTTCGAGTCAATCTCTCCGACTATTGATGTAAACAATCATTAGTCTGAGACTCGCATAATTTCTTGCATTTTTTAAGCTTATGATGAATCGTCGTTTCGTCAAAATCTTCAACAGGTCGCACTGAGGCTTCAGTGCTCTCACTCACCCTCCTCGCTACACCACATCTTCTGATACACTCGCATTTGTGTTCTACTTGAAGTTGTCTGGTGCTTCCACCAGCTCTGGTTGGGGTACTGACATCCGGCCGTAATGTCGACACTAAAAACATTTAAGATGCCGGCATGAGGTCTAACATGGCTCACTGAACGTTTCATGCCTTGCTTCTTGACTAGTGCAACGAATGCACACGTTCATTGATGCCCAGATACAGGTGCGGTGGACTGTCTGAGGAGCTATACGGATGTTTTCAACACGGCTGCATCTACATCGTTGCTGTGATATGCTTGATTGCTCCGTGCGAGGAGCCGGGAGAAGGTCTCAGTAGAAGAAATTGTAGAGATTTTAGTGCTCGCTTGCTTGTTTTTAATCTACATATAAGAAGAGCAATGTGAGGCCTTTCGTAAGTTTTCACCACTATGCTACGCTTCGCCACAAAGGCATAGTCCTGACTCGACTTGTGCTGTAATGACCTCAAGTTGGACTTAAATGAACCTGCTGGCGTTGAGGTGACAAAGATCCAATGCTTACTCAAGGGTGCTCGTGGATACTGCTTTGCATGTATCCATTTTTATGTTTCAAGTGTTGTGCCATAGCATGCTGAGTGGTTGTTTATATGGAGACCTCAGACTACAGCTCAAAAACGCTATCATCGTGACTGTCGTCGACGTCGTCTTCACAAATACTATCGGTCATGGACGACGCTGTGCTGTACGTCTGAAACTCAGAATTGACTCCACGGCTGGCGGACAGCACTTGCTGCAGCAACTCGTTCTGCTCCGCAATGCACTGATCCAGCGACCGCAAAGAAGAGACGTTTTCATCCACGTCGATACTGCGCGTGCGTCGTGTGGTATTTACACGTGGTGGTACTGTCATCTTAGCCACAGGCGTGGACGTGTACCGAGCGCGGACGGTGTATAAGTCGTCGTCTGACAAGTCCTTCAATTCGAACTGCCGGTTTTGCTGCTGCTTCTCAGGCACCATGTCTTTCGTGTCAATCACCTCGTAGATACTCGAGCGCTCATTGATCCGGTCGTCAATGCGATCGACGTCAATTTCACGCGAATTTTCCAGAGATTGCACGGCCAAGAAGGAGTTCCTGCCCAGAGAGTAATCAGAACTAAATGATGAACGTGCAGTGGGAGCGGCACTGTAGTTGCGCGATATAAAGCTGAATCGGCCAGAATTCGACTTCCAACTGCACGTGTCGGACTCGTTGTCAGGCCACCAGCGAGGGGCGTCACTTTGTTGAGATTGGAAGCTTCGCGTCAACGGCGACACCGGAGTACAGCTTGCTGGTTGCATGGAAGATTCCATAGACGAATGACGGCACACCGAAGATGACTGTGATGAATCCAAAGACCGACGACTAGCCTCGATTTGCTCCTGAACGGCTTTTGCGTTCTCCTCACGGGATTGGCTGACGCACACCTTGCAAAATAGTGACGGCACCACACGGAATGTCCGTTGGTTCGCTATCGCAACAGAGTTGCTGAATACGTTTTTATGCTGTCGAATGCCAGCTCGTCGAAGAAGGCACTTCGAGCAATACACGTCCCCACACATTTGGCACTGACGTCGTCTATGTCCATTTCGGAAGGGCCTGGAGCAACTTGTGCAGTTTTGTTGAACACCTGTGCTGGACACCCAAGGTCGGACGGAATCTCCCATTGCGAAAAGCTCGCTCCCAGCTCGCGACTGTTCCACAGGCGTGCAAGTAGCAGTGGCAATGCGTTTGGCATCAGCGGAAAAAGACACATTTTTCAATGCTCGCAGCAGCTTTTTGCAGAATTTCGTGGAGGCCGTAAGCCCTTTGTGTTTGCACTGGCTCAGCATGAACATCTGACTCGCATTTGGGTTCGAGTCCGACGCGCGCACAAGCGTAACGGTTGTAATTAATTCGCGTTTGGTCTTCAGCTCGTTAGGCAGTGGTGGACACTCTGGAATCTTCACGGGCAAACGCACTACCACCCCGATGTCACGACCCTGATCGTCCTTTTTGAACACAATGTACTCGAGAAAACACTCGTCACGCTTGCGCATGAGCTTTGAAGGCTGCATACACGTCCATCTGATACCGAGAGTCGCCTGCTTGTCTGACTTTTCCAAGTCGAAATTGCAGAGTACAGCAGCATCAACCGCACAGCCGAGGAAGAACTGGTTCCGCGCGAATAGCTGCTCGGATGTCTCTGACGAGAAAAAGTCTACAAACTGGCGAAACCCCACCTCCACTGTTCCGACCGTGCGCGTGACAGTGATCAATTCTTCCTTACGACGCACGATGGACAGGTCCGAGTCATGCGCAACGTTTTGCCAACTTCTTTCATCTTCCACCACAAAGCCGGCAACGCGAGACTCGTGGTCTCTGCAGGACTCCATCACACTAGTGACCATTTCTTCCACCTGAGCGTGGTACTCCTGTACTTGGGACAGTGTGAGACTCACCGGGGGAAAGTAGTCATCTGGTAGAGGGAATCGAAGCTTTTTGGGTTGTGATCTGCAATGGATTTGACAAAACAATGTAAAAGCTACGTGAGACGAGCACATAACAAGAAGCTGTTACAGACTTCAGATATTCACTGACCGCTGGTAAGCGACTAACGGTGATGTAGCGGATCTAATTGACACTGTACGCGGCATCGAGAAAGACGATCTGCGAGGCATGGTGTTGATTATTAGTGGCAGAACATCTTGCTCGGTTGTTTGGTTGTGTATCAAACAACTTTTGAGATGGGGGATGGACTGACGAAAAAACGACACGACTCCAAAGCTCCGTATGTAAATTGCGATACCAAGGACTCACATGGATGGGTGATGCCTTTCACTAAATATGCCATTGCTTAAGACTGAACAAAGCACTCTGGATGCAGTGTTTTGTATAGCATAGTCGCAATTGGTGTCACCGAATCCTCGACGGAGAGGGTATCATATGCAGTTTGATGAAGGACAGCAGGTAGCGATCGTGGAGCTCCCGCTCTCAGAATGATTTGTACTGTATAGCAATGATTTAAGTTTACAGGCTACGTAAGGAAAGGCTATTCATTGTAAGCGCATAAGGATGCACTATTATCAATTCTACAAGGTAGCGTAAAATTAGCGACTTTCAGCCTGCAAACCCTAGTCTGGAAGCCGGTTCATATGATTTCGTGTATGGATGGGCTCGCGCGCAGTCCATGAGACTTTTCTGGCTTATCTGTCGTGGAACCACTTACCCCGGCCAAAGAATCTTAGAAATTGCTATATGCTGCGGCTGACAAGTTGGAGCGGTAATGCAAGAGAAATCTTGACACTACTGGTGCATGGCCTAAGCATATACCATGAAGCTCAGCCACCACGTGGCTCCCAGGCTGGAAGGATTGCCAATGTGCACTTTGAAGGCAGTACATTGAGGCTGGCTTCGGACGCCGGTCGGCGGTCAGACGTAATGGCAGCGGTTCTATCGCTCAATATGAAGCTTGTTTTTGAGAATCTGGCCATCGTTATAATGACCGTAGCTTTTATGCGGACGCATTTGAGTACACGTAGCTCATTCACTAGCTAATGAATATCACGTGGAGAAGCATATGATTGTTACTTGGGATACGTAGCAGCAATGAAAAGCTGCGATAGTACCAAACCACGTACTTATGATTATCAAATTGGATACCTGAGTAAAGCCTAAACTCGGGCCGAACCGGCCAGTAGCTTTTCAAATGATATGCGTGCACGTTAAACACATGGATTACTTATAGCAGCTTTACTTTATCGTCGTATTGGCTATTACAACTGGCTGTGCAGGCAGCTAAATTCAAGATCATTAGCGATAAAATAACTGTAGCAGTACTGTTCACTACATCATCACCTGCTACACCCGTAGCATCGCCATCCTCGCGCCAAGCTAAACTTATACAGTTTAGCTCGGAGCAGCATCAAAGCATAGTAAAATGGCGCCAACTTCAATTGATAAAAGTCAAGATCCGAGAAGTTGTTCTGCGCATTTTGCTTGTACAATCGCTTGTAGATCGCGTTGCACATATTCAGATGCTAGCACTAAGTGCGGAGGCGAAGACGATCCTGAGCAACACTAATTCATCAGGTACATCTTCTTATTTAACATTATTTACCGAGTTGCCTATTCCAGATGACGCAGTCAACGACTTGAACAATATCGCCAGTTAGCATTGATCAGAACATTAAACTACAAATAATTTGCCTCGGGCACACGCAATGGAAGAATTTCACCAGTACATATCCCTTTGTTTGTAGACACAATACATTCCTCACGGGCTTCCTTGTGACCGGGCTCCAACGGCCGCATCTTCTCATACTGAAAGCTGATGTCACTAAAACGTTCTTTACATGTCAGTTGTTTTCTTGCCCTTGCCGCCATTTTTCCGAGAACTGTGTGAGCGCAAAAAAACGAGAAGCGTTGGCAGGTGGTAAATATGGTAGTCAGAAAAAACGGACCGAATAACCAGCTGGGTTGCGTCGCTGTATGATGTGCAGCACTTCGTAACATGAGCGGTGTGACGATTTCTCAATTTGCCGGCTACCAAACAATTCGACTCTCAAGAATGATCCAATCCCTTCCATCCTAGCCTTCGCTCCGCATTTCCGTCTCGCTTTCACCAGCTGGGACCTGTATCATTTGATGCTCATCCCAGTATCTTACTGTTCCTATCCTCATCTGATCATGTGGATGGGTCTGGACCTCTCTCCGAAGATTTGACGGCGCTTCTTCAAGATGCATTTCCGTCTTCTCCTCCTGGAGACCCATCTGTTCCGTCTTCTTCTGAGCCGGTCGGTCTGGTCGACTCCGCAGACGTGTCGATGGAGGTCCAGCCTAATGGAAACTAAAAACGCATGACAAAAATGACTTTACTTCCGGACGCGTGCCAGACGCGTTTCGGCCCGCTGCCGCGGGCCTCCTCAGTGGCTTACCGATCGCAAGTGATCTCTCTCAGTGCAGCGGCCTCTGCCACTGCCACACGTTTATCAATGCATCAAACCTTCTAGAACTACCTCCTCCTCGATCGAGACGTTTTGCAAGATCGTGTTCAATGGACGAAAGAAGTCGGCGGCTTGGAAAACGAACGCTGTGTCTTGGTTATACTGGCTCGTTCTCGTGACCGTCTCCTTGCAGTCTTCATGGCGTTGTCGAACTCGCTGCGGTTGTTATCTGTCGACGCATCGCGATAGCGAGCAGCCGCTTGGTGAAGCGTGATACGCGCCGCTTCCACAGCCACTGTATCTTGCATATGGAGCTTCTTTTGCATGTCTTGGAGCTGAGACTTGATGGTCTCCTTCCACTTTTCCCACACCTTGCCAGGATGTGAAGAGTCGCGAAGCTTGTCGAGAATTATCTCTTCTTCTTTCTCGATCGCATATCTTCAGTGAATAATCAAGGAGGTAGCGGGGAAGCTTCCAGTATCTCCAACCGTGCAGTTGAGAGCTAGACCTAAAGCTTACAGCGTGAGGAGGTGGCCCCCAGCGTGCTTTTGCAGGAAGTACCTGGAGTCGTCATAGTGGCGTTTGTAGAAGTCCTTCGACAGCAAGATGTAGTTGAGCCAGTTTTTCCGAGGAAGGGGACTGATGAGTGCTACCCCGTCAACGAGTCGGTGCTACAGCTCCGAATTGTCGAAGGCGAGATGGGGGAAGCTTAGCCACTCTCTACTAGACTAGCTCCAGCCCAAACAATGTGGAGCAACGTTAGTGTTGTACTAACGGCATCAAGACGAACGGCCACCTATTTATCGACAGCGTGCTATCGAAACACTCGATGGCATGCGTCCTAGGAACCAAGTTTAGCAGCAGCACGTATGTGTCCAGGTTCAAGTTTACCTTGACTCAACCTTCAAGCACCGCGTCTTTGTGAACGACCTCAACTACCAGCTCGCTCGGCCAACACAAGTACGGCGCAAAATGGAGTGCTCACAGTGCTCCGCTCTGACTTCTCCGGCTTTGATACGGCTGTTGAGATGCCAAGTTTGTCCGTCGCGGGTCGCTACCTTATCGTGATGGTGATGGTCGAGAGTGCTCCCATCTACATTTACAACGTGTATGCACCTGTGGACAAGCAACTTCTTCTCGGGCCTGAACACCAAAGGTTTCGATGATCACACGACACATTTGGTGCTGGGAGATCTGAACACCCCTCTGGACCCCAGACTCGACTCATCGTCCCCCGACTTGCACTACGACCTGGACGACCCAGCTGTCTTGATGTCTTGCGAAGCTGGGTGTGGTGATGCAAGGAGGATTCACTACTACACCAGGCGAGTCTTCATCAAGCTTCCGCATCCTTTCCAAGTTGTCGCACCCGCTGGACGAACTCCGCTCCGCACCCCATTTTCTCAAGTACTCGGAACATATAGTCCCAGTTGACCTGATCGAACGCCTTCTCAAAGTCTAAGAACAGCGCATACGCTTCTTCGTCTCGACTCGTCACCAGGTCTTGCAGATCCGCTACGAACTGCGCGTGGTGGTGGATCGACCGCTTTCTCACGAACACCTGGTCTATGTGGACTAAGTCCGGCGCGACAATTTGAAGGCGATAGGTGAGAGACTTTGCGAGAACCTTGACGTCCACCGGGATCAGTGCGATCCATTATGTCTCGATCCATCTCCGTACAAACCGGATGATGGAGTCGAGAAGCTTGCGCTGCATGGTTTCTTCAGGTGGAGAAGCTCTTCCTGCTAGACTGTCGGGATCTCCCATCTCGAACCCCCAGTCGTCTAAGAAGCAAAGTGATCTCTCTTGAGGATTTGATGAGACACGTCCACTCGGTGTCATCATTAGTTCAGACTTCATCGACGTACATCTAGTATCCGGCTAGATACGAAATACCATTGTTAAGGCTAAGCTTGCCTCGCATCAGCACGTAGACGAGTCAATGGAGTCCACGGTGACACCTGCCGTAGACGCCGACACGCGACCAACGATGGCCACTCTGCTTGCTCAGCAAGAAACCATTCGGCGCAATACGGCTTCGGTCAACGAGGACCGCCGTCGGATCGAAACTCGGAAGCCCTTTATTGCGGACATCGAGGCGATTGAGCGTCAATATGCTGCTGGTCAAGACTGTTTGCACATCGCATTGAGCAAAGAGCAAGCGTGTTCCTATCAGCTTCTAAGAGCCAAGTTTGACATGGTAATCGAGACTGGCAGGGCTCTCGCGAAGACCTCCGTCCACAAGATACTGGCGTCGCTCGCCGGATCAGACCACGGTAACAGTGCGCTCGACAAGCTGTATAAGCAATCCGAGATTGGCCAGATTTCCCAGACGCCGAGTGGGTAACTTGTGCCGAGCCCCAAGCCCACCTCCTCATCAATCAGAACATCCAGCCTACGCTATTCCCAGCGCGAGGAGTAAAACATGGTGACCCTCTGTCAGGTCTACTCTTTCTTCTGACGATCGAGCCTCTTGGCAGCCTACTGCGGTCCCGTGAAGAATATGGAGTGTGCCTCAGTACACGTCCACTGGTGTCATCTTTGCAGACGACACCACTCTCCTGGGGGCTCCATTACGAGTGTGCAATCCCAGCTTGAACTTGTGGAGGAATACTGCCAAGGGTCTGGTGCGAAGCTCAATCTCGGCAAGTCGAATCTGATAGCACTCAATTGGAACCGAGCCTGTCCCCAGCTCCCTGTTTGGCCAAGCGGAGTTGGTCAAGATGCTCGGGATCCCTTCAGTCAGTCGCCAGTCAACGACGACACCTTGAGCAGCGCTTCTACGCCGGCTTTAGAATGTAGTACCGACGAGCAATCTCTCTTCGCGGGCGTCTGTTGGTGACGCAAACAATGGTGCTCTCTCGCCTATGGCACTCGGTATATGGAGCCGCGGTCAGTGATCCTCACATTTTGATCGTCGCATGTGTTGCCACGATCAGTGATCCTTACGTTTAAAATGTGGAGATATGTATGCAAGGACGCAATTGTTTGGACACTGGCGCCGGATCAGATGCGAGGACATCCTAGTACAATTCATTAACACATTATCCATCCGATAAGTACGATTAGCGAGATCGAAAGATAGAAAGGCATCGAAAAAGTTTTGGACATTTCAATTGATTTTTACAATAACAAAGTTCAATTTATAGTAAACTACCCCCTACGCGCGACACTTCTCCGCGCAGGATCACCCTCGATAATTCAGAGCACCGAGTGTACACCTCTGGATCGCCTGGCCAGAGTGCAGTGCGACTCTCGACTACAAGACAACTGCTTATGCCGCAGCGACAAGGAAAGAACAAGTCAAGGCAGGTGCAAGATAAATCAGGTATTCAGAGAAGATTCAAGCCTCGCTGCGTTGGACAACTGTGATAAATTACAACAAATACTCGGCTGATCGTGTCAAGATTTCTACGCGATCACCATCTCCACAAGATCTACATCCGACCCAAGGTCACCAGGAGAGTGTAACTCGCCCAACCGGGGAAGCATTTAAAATGGAGAAATTGGGAGCGGCCAAGTTTCATTTGGTTTGGAGATCAAGCACGATATGATAGCTAGCTCGCTGAAAAATCAAGTTGACTTGTGACATTGACGATTGTGCATAGACTGATATCAGTTATTTTGCCTCTGCCAAACTTGGTGCGACCGCTCGTTAGAATCGCTAGAACTTAGACTCGAACGCCACAGGACTATTCTCGATCATCATTATAACTGTAGGCGGGCGCTTTAATAGCTGCCACGCACTACACGCACACACCCTCGGACACTAACGAGAAAGCGGTTAATTTACCTTCTCTCGCGTGCGGCGAGGTAGTTGGGGGGCGCCTAGGCGACCTTACACAACAAACTAGTACTTAATCAGTAGTGGCGTCACGGAACTACTGATTAAGAAATTTTACAGTTACCTGAAATTTCTAAGTTTTCTTGAAAACAAAATTTAGGAATTTCAATTTTTGGGTTCGAATCCCACTCTATCCTTTAAAAAAGCTAGAGACGGACTCGGACCGTCATTAAAGGATTTGCAGTCCAACTCTTGCTAATTTTTCTATAAAATTTTGTATAAAAAACAGGCGTTGCATGGCTGTCGTCAGCTCGTGTTGTGAAATGTTTGGCAGTTACCCGTCTTCTCACGCACTGTGACACAAGAAGAAAGTTGAAGACTGATTTATAGTTAATATGATTCAATACAAATCAAAAGCTATTGCCCCCTAGTCCGTCTGAACCTCGCGGAGTGGCTGTAACTGGTGCTCCTGCTCATAAGCGGAAATCAGCCTCGGTACGGCGACGCGCAGCACGTCAAACGGTTCCCAAGAGCCAAAACTCTTCTGGTATCCTCTCCATTGGACGAAGATCTGAAGCTTTTGCTTATCAAAGTGCTGGGCCAACAACCTTCTAACAAGGAAGCTTTGGTTCCCACCCGCAACCCGCAACCACCAGCACAGATGGCGCCCAATAGAAGCGACTATCACGCCCACCTACCCTGCTGTCGTCGAGACGCAGGCGCAGAGCACTGCTGTTGACAGACGGATTGTGGATCTCAAAAGTCAAGCCTCGCGATTGACTTCGGATCTGGCGCGATGCTTGCGCGAAGGATCACCAGGGTTAAGATCGGCTGAAACTTTGTCTAGGCCATTTGGAGCGGTCGGTGATGAGAGACTCGCGTCAAACGCGGAGTCCTCCTTGCTCTCTGAGACCCTTGCAAAGCGGGGATCACTCGACGCCTGAAGCTATTCGTCTTCCCTATCATCTCTGCGGCAACGACGCTCGACTTACGGTCAGCGTCACCATCGGTCACGCTAGGTAAATGCGGATATGTGATCTCTTGTGGATCCACATATCGCTGTAGACAACCATATAAAATACGGGGTGCGTCTTCATATATGGCGGGAGGCTGAGCCTATAGTTTAGGTCTCCAACCTCCTCTACCACCGTAAATGGCCGAATAAACCGAGCTAGTAGCTTAGTCGTAGTACGGAAACTGCATTTTTAGGTTAGGGTAGCAGTACTTATCCCCCTCACTAAAGCATTCATTGTTTTGCGACCATGCTGGTCCGCATATTACTTCTGCTTGTCCTGTGCGCATGCAATCGCGTCACGGACTTTTCGTGTGATGGCTAGTCGCTCATCCACGAAGCGTTGAACCTCGCTCACACTTTAGCATCCAGATTGCCAGTGACACCACCAAGAGGTCGGTCATGGGTCGACGCTGCGGATAACGATATATCGTTATCATCAAGGAGCACAGGCATTTCTTGCCGTGACTCCGCACTGACATCCTGGCCACTGCTTATCTGGCAGGGTCACTAGGGCTAGTTTCTGCCGTAGACTGATGCCCTCGTGGATCATCATCGCGACGTCTATACCTCTCACGGGAAGCAATGGGCAACCTATATAGAGGGTAGAGGTGCCGCTCACGTATCCAATGCCGCTGAGAGTGGCCAAACAAGCAGCTCGAGGTTGACAGTATGTCTGCTAAAGTGAAGTGCGTTGACATCCGCACTACGTTCGTTAGGGGCTTGCAATGTAAGGGATTTTACAGCTTTAAAACCGCGAGTCATAACGCATGGTGGCCGACTTTATGACTGGTTCCCAGAATGGCATAAGTAGCCCGCTTTAGCGCCATCCATTGTCAGGTCTATATCAATTGGCGCGGTAAGTTGTTACGCACTCCTTAGCGGATTGCAACTTCCGACCTGCTGCCTAAATAAACCAACACCTTTTTGGGAATGACCTATGAATGAAGTGAGGTGATTACAAGCGTAACGCTGTAGACTAAAGACTTTCCAAAGTGTAGTGTCGATAGAAGTGTTATGAGGTGGTTAATTTCGTAGCCAGATGATAGCCATTTGGGTTGCGTCGAGCAGCTGCTGTGTAAATCTAATGATGTATACAACACTTCGTAACATGCGCCATTGGTTTGTACCCCATTGTTAAAACGCAATTTACCGGTATGAAGGCCTAGACTTACTGTCAAAACCGCTGGCATTTAAGAAATCGTGCATTGAAGGCTCTCAAACATCAGTTTTTTATTCAATTGTGACGGAAAGATACGTTTCCTCCAACGTTCACATCAGAGCGTCGCTTGAGACTAAGAATTACGGAATTGCACTAATTTATTGACATAAATCCATGAATGGAAGCTGCAAGTAATTGATAAAACGATTTAATAGTCATTACGAATCTGTTACCTCCTATATATATCATTTGACGAGCTCATGCATTCTCAAATTTCTTCACTTTTTATAAAGAATTGCTGTTCATTAGGGGTCAGGTCCCCGAGTAAAAAATCTTTGTCAATACAAAAAAACTTGTCTAAAGTGGCTGCCTTAACTGATAACTTTTCGTAACTCGTATAACGGACCTAAAGTAAAGAACGATTAACTTGTACTAACGGATAGATGCCGAAGGGATCACTTTAAGCAAGTCTTCTGTAAAGAGCAAATTGGTCTGGCGAGATTATGATGTCCCAAGACATTTTTCCAAAGTCTTAGAACATCGCCGAAGCGAAGCTGTTGTATTAACAAGTTTGATTACACTTCTAGATAAGGTTATTTTTATCGACTGCAGCTAGCCTTCTTAATGTGTAACATCGGGACGCGACCGGGTCGGTTGAAAATCAACGGAAGAGCCACAACTCTCGCTTTCTAAGTCCTTAACGGCGTTCTGACGGCGTATTCCACTCGCCGAGAGCATCATGCGGCACAGCAGCTCTTCCTGCTCTGCGAGACGTTCGTCGAGCGACCGCGGGGAGCTCTTGGAATTAAGCAAAGGCCAACTCGAGCCATTACCTGAGCTCGTCTTATCACAGTCGCTGTTTGTCTCTTCGTTCGGTGAGTTCCCACGTTCCTTTAGAAAGTCAAACGACGAGATTGGCATCATATCGGTCGTGTCAATAACCTCCGCCACTTCCTCTTCATTGAGTTCGTGAGTGGTCATACTCGGGCTCGCTAAAATGGAGAAGGACTGGTCATCCATCACATCAAGCTTAGACATGTAAGACGCCTTGCCTCCATTTTGGGTGAAGGTCACAGCTAACTGTGCCAACACTTGCAGTGATCGCGCTCCTTTGCTTCTTCCCGTCTCGGAAAAGAAGGAAGTGTGGCCGCCTTCAGAATCAGTCGAGCTGCAGAAGTCATCAAATTGTAGATCCATGCAGTTGACAACGGATATCTTGCCGCTCGGTGTAGGTACCGGCACCAACATGTTGTCTCGAGATTTACGCATCTTTGTCACACAAATAATGCAAAACTTTGTCTTGACGATCTCAAACGTCCTGTTTGCTCTAGACGGGCTGTCTGCTCCCTCGTCCTTGGGGGTGTCACGGATGATGGCACATCGCCGACAAATAAGGTCTCCACACAGTCTGCAGTGATGGCGGCGGCGAGTCGGTCCGAATTTGCGCGAGCACACGCTACAACTTTTGCGGGAACTGGACTTCGCCCAAGTATTCCGCGCCACTACTCCCTGCATCAGAATTCGTCGCGAATCTACGAAAACCGCCATGCTTATAAGAATATTCATCATGCGCTTGTAGTAGATGGCGGTGACGACAAGTCCATTAAAATTATTCTTCGCCAGCATGAAGAACTCGGTGACATTGGGCGTGCCGTCAGCAGGTCTGGAGATCCAAACCGTGCTCAGTCGCATACGCTTCGTCTTGAGCTTTTTCGGAAGCTCCGGGCATTCAGGAATGTCGAGTGGCAATGTCACGCGGACGCCCACGTCGCGTCCTCGTGAATCCTTCGTGTAGATAAGATACTCCATGTAGCAACTGTCTCGCTTCTTGACAAGCTGCGACGGGTTCAGACACGTCCACTTGATGCCCATGTACAAACACTTCTCCTTGGACGCCGCTGTGTGGATAGTCTTGAGCACAGCTGCGTCCGTAGCGTATCCAAACATGAACTGGTTCCACGCAAATAGTTCGGCCGACGTTTCGGCGTAGAAGAAATCAATAAATTGGCGGTAGTCACCGTTTATGCGACCGAAGATACGTGCCCGGCTGGTCGTGGAGCTATCGGGTGTCTCCTTCTTGATCGTAGTGAGACCTTCCACTTTGCTCACAGGAGTCCAGGGCGCACCATAGACGGGATGCAGCCCTTTCGCCTCATGCTGGTCGTACTCAATCAATGCGTTCTTGACAATATTCTCCATCTGCGACTCATAATTCTTAATCTCCTCGGACGTAAGGCAGATCTCCGGGAAATAATCATCCGGCAGTGGGAAGTGGCCACCGTTATCGGACATGTCGGATTCCCTGAAATGAGGAAAGAAGCAAATGAGAGAACAAGTATAGGTGAGTTGGTGCTGACGCTATGTTCGAGATGAAAGGACAATGGCGGCTGGTGTTAGCTTACCAGCATGAGGAATTTGCTTTCGAGCTGAAATGCCGAGACATTGCAACAAGAAACGCGTTGTTTAGTGCTCGATTGATTGCCGACAGATCCGGCCAAAGCCTTCTGTTCGCTAGCTTGCTAAGTCAAAAGTGGTGAGATTTATGTTTGCTAAACGTCTTGATTCAATGTGGCTCCCCATCTGGCATTATCAAGTCGGGGACGGCCATGACAGCCAGAATACAGCTGTTGAAGCGTGTTTCTCTGTTCAAGGTTAGTTTGATTATGCATTTGTCTAAAACAGCTTGGAATAGAAAGTGTAGAACACTGCAAGATATATCGCCCATGATCATTGATGCCTTTAACGTTTTCTCAGGCTAAAGTTGAACGAAAGCAATTTTCAGCTTGGCTATTATCGAACTCCGGACTTACAGTCTTTGTTGCTACAGAGTTTTGTTCCACTTTGACAGCGCCTGGCACAATCACACTGAGACAAACATCTGTAGACATTCCATTGTAATGAGGCGCAACTTTGATATTTCCAGAGCTGCAGCAACGACTCTCCAAGCAGAAACGATTCAAGTTTGTAAGAGCCGGCTGACGCGACAGCTTTGTACGCGTCATCTGAGTTGTGAATATGGCCAGCAAATTAAACAGCCAGCAGGTGGATAAAGGAGAGATGGTCAAACAATGGAGTGACGTGGCTCGGATTTCTCTCCGTTCTGCTTGTGAACGAGATTTACTCATGCTGCGGGCAAATTCATCAGCAAGCACGATCGCGCTCAATGACATACTTTGAACAAACTGCATCGATCTTTTTTGACGAACACCACTCGTTTTGCGTGGGCTCAACAAGCGAATACAAGTAAATGACGAATTGCAGTACTACAGTTGATGCTACAACCTCGATGGCGGAAGGAGCTGCAGTTATGGATGTGCGGTGGAAGCGCTTTCTACGTGCGCTTCCTTCAGTACAGAAAAATTTGCCTGCCTTGCCTTAGCTGCTAGCATCGACGCAAAGCGCAATTTATCTGAAGTAGAACATGACGCATTCAATAATGACGCAATTGTGGGGACATCACCAAATACCGTCGTGTTGTCCCGAAATAATGTCGATGTCAAGACGAAGAAGACGCCATAGTTCTGAAGCACGGATAATGACAGGAGAGAGCGAGGTATACGGTCTTGAAGGGATATAGATCCAGAGCACGCTACATATGCAGTCTTCTTAGCGTGACAAAAACGCTTCTCTCCGACGTCAGGCTCAAGAAAAATGACGAAGCACATGTTGCAACAAAGGCTTTAAACTGAAGCAGTGTTTAACGACGCGGCGAATATCCTAAGCGCGCAGCCGCCTTCTTCTCGATCGATAGAGAATCTTTATATCGTTGGGATCGGATGCATCTATCAGCTAAGACAGGTTATAGTTAAGGAAGAATTGCTATACTCCGGTTCTAGTATATTAGGGACCGGAATTATTTAGCAGTTGAAGCAAGATTAATCAGGAGAGGACTACGGGCGTGCATTTGACGAGTTTGGGAAGATGAAGATATGAGTCACCAAGCCAGCACTGTTTTCACATTAGCGGTGGCTTTGGATGTCTACTTTCTCGACCAAACGGCAAACGTCAACCTCGTAATAATCCTTCCCGCGCCGAGTGCGTTGATGACCTCAACAGTGACTAGCTATTTGCTAAGCGTTTGCTCGCCAACTACGTATTCAGTACTCCTGTTGCTAGCACTGGCGACTATGACGAAGAGAACTAAGTGCGCGCATACTGTGCCCAAGAAAACATTATGTGAGAACATCTTTTACTGTAAACCTAGCAAGCTATGCTCATTGGCAATTGACAGATCACCTACGGACTTTGCGGTATCTCTGCAGGCCAACCATGCATCATTTGGAGTGGCTAGGCATGTCAAAACACCGGTTCTCGCAAGAAGATGTCGAGGACAGACTTAGCATGCTGAAATACTGGTATATCCACCTCAAGAAAGACATCTTGGCTTTATGTACGGCGTAGCATTCAGACAGGTGCTGATCACTCCAAATTTACATTCCCTTTGCCACCTTATCAATGGCGCTGGGTAGAACTCACACGCAACGTGTACGAAATTTTCAGTAAGCGAGTTATTATGCTCGTAGCAAGCAACCGCTAAACACCGTTGCCGCGCTGCACAAGTGCTGCAGGTCCTCCAGCAGAGTAAGATATGTGAGCATAAAGCTCGACCATTGCCGGTACCTCAAGACCCTCTACATTTTGGTATGTGCTCAGACCATGCCGTTCCACCTTTTACGTCCTCTACGCCGCAATTGCGAACGCATTCTGTACTTTCTCCTTTCAATCCGCAAATCTTATGGCCACCATCAAACCCCAACTCAGCTCCTTTTAAACGGCTCAAGCAACCCTTACTGCGGCACATAGCGACTACAATACATGTATGAATCACTCGTCATCCCGTCTCTATTTTTGCCGTTGTTGCTTCCAGCGATATACGGCAGGAAGTCCGTTCTCGGCATTTTTCACCTTCATCTTCTTGCCTTTGGCCTGCAGTTTACGTTCCAGGTCCAGCTTAGTGCTCATAAGTCCAATCTTCTTAGCACGTGCCAAGCGGTCTCTTAGCTCTCTGTACATGGCGTCCTTTTTCACCTGCATATTGTGTTTCTGCTTCCGACTAGCTGCAAAGTCAGGCAATTCCGCCGTCTCTAAATCCCGTTTACGGATGCGATTGAAGGCTCTGTCCGCCAGTTCCGGTGCCGTATCGAAGTGCTGCGCCACGTCAAAAGTATCCACTTCTTGCTGTTGGTCTACAAAGACAATATGTTTGTTGCTTTTAGGTGCATCTACAAAGTGCAGCCCTTGATTGAGCTTCTCAGCTTTGCGCAGGTCCATGGCACGCTTCATGTGCAGGTAAGCCAAATCTTGCGTCTTCAATGTCCGTAGCGCCTCTGTGTTCAGCTGTTTCATGTGGTTGTGTGTAGACACGTGAACACCGTCCTCCGTCCTTGTAATGGCCATACGGCGGTTAAACTCGTCCGGATTGCGCAATGCCGCCTTGAGTCGCAGCGTTGTCAGCTGTTTCTGCTTTTGATTGTAATCACGCGCACGCTTCACATAGTCCTTGTGCTTCTCTAATAGACCAAGCTTTCGCCGCTCGTGCAACTGCCCGCGCTCCTTGTGCTCCCGGCGCTTCACGACGTTGCGAAGCGACGACATGACGGCTGCCGTGTTGGATCAGGAATGGCTGGCTGGCCGAGGTTTTACACTTTATTTTAAGATATCGGTTTGGACGGGATGTGAGCCACCATAAGACCACTGTCTTTTTACCTTCACACAAATATAAATTTTTCCAAACTTATATTTATCATCGACCATCAACGACTGTATTCCAACATTATGTAATTAATTACCTTGGATAGTTTCCTAACGTATCCATGATAGACTCTCGCCTATCATGGTCTCCATCAAATTGCCCAAGCACAGTACCATAATCAATTTTTTTTGTAAATTTGTATTAAATAAACTATTTTTTTAAAATCATTTTGTACAAGGAAAAGGTTTTTTATTAAAAAATGAAA
Source organism: Peronospora destructor (assembly GCA_011800735.1). Classification (NCBI taxonomy): domain Eukaryota; phylum Oomycota; class Peronosporomycetes; order Peronosporales; family Peronosporaceae; genus Peronospora; species Peronospora destructor. Next base: position 747,747 of record WBRY01000009.1, on the reverse strand, counting down.
GGTAAAACTAAAATTAAAAATTTTAAAATTGTGTAAATCATAAGGCTTAAAAAAAAAAGAATTATCGAGAACTTCATATATTCAAACTATTATAGAAAATCAAAAAATTAAAAAATAAGATAATTTATAATATCTTTTTGAATTTTTTTGAATATAAACATATACAAAGAATGTTATAATATGTTATAAAACTTTTAAAATTTTTAAAATTTTGTTATTTTAAAAATTACAATATAATAAAAATAAATATGGAGATAATCGGACTCGATCTTTTAAAACAATGGTCTACAAAATCATTAAAAAAAACAAGATTTAAAAAAAATACTCCTTATAATGCTAAAATTAAATAAGATTGAAAATTATTTTTAATATAAGCAATATTCGCTGTATTTAATAGTTTTAACTAATTATTTAATTAAAATAATTTATAATTTTGATTAAATAAATTAAAATCCTTAATGGAGCATGTGGTTTAATTCGATAATACGCGCAGAACCTTACCAACTCTTGCTAATTTTTATATAAAATTTTATATAAAAAACAGGCGTTGCATGGCTGTCGTCAGCTCTTGTCACGCTATAAGTCGCGGGTTCGAGTCCCGTTTTTTTTTTCGTAAAGTTATTTTACAACCTATAATTGAATTTTTTTTTATTTTTAAAAAAATATCATTTTTTTTAGATTTAGTTCTATTCTATTTTCTATATTTTTTTTAAATAATAAACTTTTAATTTTTAATAATAATTTAATTTCTTACTTAGATATATTAACTAAATTTTTATTTACGAAAATTTTTCTAGTTAAAAATTATATTATTGTACCATATAACTATCAAAAATTAAAGGTTCATCTGAAAATTCTAAATTATCTGAATATTCATAACTCCAAACTATGATTTTTGGTTCAGACCGTAGTCGTTTTTTTTTAAAAAATCGATATGGTGTTGTTTTGTAAAATGATTCCTTTAAAGAATGCGTAATAGCTCATTGGTCTTCGTTTGATTTTTTTAACAATTACTTAATGATTGCGTTTTTTAAATTATCTAGAAGTAAAACTGCAAGAAATATTTTTGTAAAAATATTTACTTACTATATATGCTATATATTCCATGTACGTTAATTTTAGGGAGTGCAATTTGCGCTCCGGCTTTACGGGTCGTGACGAAACAAGCCACTTTATCCGTGAATGCGTGATAGCTCCGCAGTCATAGCGGCTCATAGCGAGGTGGTCAACAAACTCTATGATATTCGTGCAAGAAAAATGTGGGTGTAATGGAAAACGTCATTAGGCACTTGGCACATCACTCACAAGTTTTGTACTGACTGATGTTGTCACTGATAGCCAGATCGAACTTGTCTTCCACTTCGTAAAGAGGTCAAACGGGTTGGTTTGTAAGGCCTGTAAACATTTGGAAGTAGAGCTATCCATCCATTGAGCTGCTCCATACTCGTTTGCTTTGGTGCTTGTATTAAGTTTGGGCTCATTCAAATGAGATGGTCGCAAACAGATTTCCTACTTGCTTCAACTCCGCGCAAGGTAAAGTGTTTCGCCCCACTTGCGTCGGTTGCGGCTCAATGAGTGTAAATCGCATTTGCTACGATCCGGGCCATGCCGATATAGCTGTCACCAGAAAGAAGAAGAACCACGTATTTACAGATACGTGCATCTTCGAATGCAACTTTGATGCCGAGATTGGTGCTGGCAATGGCAAAACTTCAGTCTTGCCATTGCCAGCACCAATCTCGGCATCAAAGTTGCTCTTGGCACCGGCAGCCTCAGTACGACGTCGACATCTTGGCTGGTCGGATCTCGTAGATGCTTGCACTTCACTCGAACGACGTTTTGATGAGAGGATAATTTCACACTTGGTCGCATGACATTGACGCTCGCTCGAGCATGGAGTTGTTTAAAATAATTAATCAGTATGAGTTACTTCCCACGGGCTCTCGAACAATCTTCAAGGTCATGATCGTAGTGTTTAACTATTTTACTTCACGTGCGTTAGCTTCCCACGCAGTCATTCCCATTCGAAAAAGACGATTAGCGGAGCTCAATGTGCGATTGAAGGTGGCACTGGCAGGTGGAATTGTTCGATATCCTCGCACAGGAGATCAATGAGAACATCCTTTGACAGCTTCTCATCAGGCAAATCAAACGAAAAGTCGAACGACCGAGAGATTATCAGGTCGTTCTCGTCTAGGAATGAGGCCAGATACGGGTGCCGTAACGCAGCGTCGACTGAAATGCGCTTTTCTGGATTAAAGAGCAGCATCTTGCTTAATAGATCGATCGCATCCGAGCTCACTGAGTGATCAGCACCAATCTCAGCAAATACATCTCGCCATTTCTTCGGTTTAGAGATTGCTAGCTTTGTGAGAAAACGCAAAGCCTTCGTGTTCTTCACAAAACCAATGTCCTCCTGCTTTGGGGTACCGAGGAACTTAATTATGAGCTTAAGCTGATGTAAATAGTCATTTCCAGGGAATAATGGCTCACGCAGAAGCATTTCTGCAAAGATACAGCCCGCCGCCCAGACATCAATAGCTGTCGTGTAATCTAGGCAGTTCAACATAATCTCTGGTGCGCGATACCATCGCGTCACGACGTACTCTGTCAGTTCGCCTAATTCTGGGACATCCTGCTGTCCTTCAGTCGATGATCCAACTCCTCCACGAGCGAGTCCAAAGTCGCACATCTTAAGGTCACAATTCGCATTCAACAAAATATTGCTAGGCTTCACGTCACGGTGCAGGACGCCTGCCGAGTGAATATGGTGCAGCGCGCAGAGCATTTGGTACAAAAAGTACTTGACGTGGTCATCTGACATGGGTTGCATGGAGTAAATGACCTGGTGCAGGTCTGTCTCCATGAGCTCTGTGATTATATACATATCACCGAAATGTTTGCGAGAAAGGGGAGGCGATAAATCTAGCAGTCGAGTGATGTTTTTATGGTTGAAGTGACCTAACAGCCGAACTTCGCGCAAAATCCGCTTTGCATCCACCAGGTCTTCAAAAATGTTAGTAATTTTTTTGACAGCCAAATGGTCACCGTCATTAACAACGTCCTTAACTGCAATCACAGCGCCGTAAGCTCCATTTCCAATCGGCTTGACCAGCTGATAGCGCGTATCCAGGGTAAATACCTGTCCGTTTGCGTTAAAAGAGTGCGTCTGTGGTCGACCCAACATTGGGAATAAACTATTACTGCTGCTAGTGGCTCCAAAGGCTGCGCGAGAAAGCCTTCCATTTCCTGTTGCTACTGCTACAGTTGATTGCGAGCTGGTTTTCGTGCATTCGTCTTCCATCCCTATGCTTTGGTAAGGAGAGATCCCCTTTCCTGCCAACACAGCGCTCTTGTACTGCGCCACAGAACTTTGCGTGGCAAGATCGCCCGCGACAAAATCCTCTTCGGAATCATCGTCATCCTGGTTGTTCTCGTGGTTGTTTTCTGCCTTCTCGTCCACTGCATTATTATTGGAATATACGTCCGGACACTCTATCGATTCATTCGCCCGACACTCGGACGTGCAGCAATTATAATCCCCGACTGTCTGAGCTGTCAATTCTTCCATCGCAACGACCGAAAGCACTCTCGTCTGCACATTGCACGCCGCCGATTTTAATTCGTCCTCACGTGCAACGTCCTGTTTCGCAGCTCGAATCTCTTCGGCCGGAAATTCTCTTTCACTATGATTGTTGTTACTGCATTCGCTGCTTGTACAGCTCAGTGCACTACCGTTTTCTTCACGTTCTCTAGTGGTTAATACACGTGATTTCTGCCCTTCTTGTGCAAACATTGGCATGATCTTAGCAGGTTCTATCCAGGCTGCCGACGTCCCTTTTCGTCGATACTGCGTCTCTGTCTCTGCAACAAGTCTGCTGATACACGCATTGAGCGTATTCAGCCACTTGACATGTGTCCGTTCGTCCACTGAAGCCAGTCGAATCACCTTTGAGCCGCATATTTCCTTTTCTCTCTCTTCAATGTCAATGTTCGTACGTTGTTCACGCGTTGCCAATTGCAACTCCAGCACAGATTTCATCTGTTGATGGGTTTGTAAATCCATGACCAAATCATTCCGAGACAATGTAATAATGGCCATTAATTGACCAGGTTTTCTGCTTTCAATCAGGTATTGAAACTGTCGCAATGTAAACCTCACCTCCTTGCTCTCCATACTTTGTTCCAGTATAAAATAACTGGGTTTGACATGCCAATAATTCTGCTCAAAAAGCTCGGTAAACACGCCATCTACCAGCACTTGAAGCGTCGCCGACGGTGTCGTGTGGACCACCTCTGGTCGGGTCCGACCGCTGCGCTGTAAACTGAGCGAACGTAGCAACGCCCGCATGGGCGAATCTACGTATGTCTTGGTCTCTTCTTCTTCTCCATACAAAATACGAGTCGCATTAGCGTCGCTGTCCAGCGTCAGAGGCTGTAGAGCCGATGGAGATCGCTCTTTGCGTCGGAATAGACGCGTTAATAACGTTTGTGTCCGTATGTTATTGTTACTGTTTAACTCATTTCGTGACAGGTTCCGTTGACGAGTGGAAAGAGACGAAGGTGCTGAGGAAGAAGCAGGCTGGGAGAATTGGTGTCGTGTCATAACGAGAGTGAGTGAATGAGCGAGTGACTGATTAAGAGGTGGCGCATTCAAGATATTCTTGACCTGAAGAGACGCAGAGTGAATGGGTGAACGGAATCAGAAAGTGGGATGGTTTTATTAGGTTTCAAGATCGACATTATTCACTTAAATTCGAAATAAAGTGGCGGATTGCATGTGCGGTAGCTCAATCAAACTCGTCGATCTTGACTAGCATAATCTTAGATGGAGCCCGAGGTCCTGTTCATTGATTGAGCTGTCGTCGAATAGAGACACCCACATGCTCACTTTAGTCGAGCCCAGCGCGTGAAATATTGCCTCTAGCGCTGCAAGATCGCGGTTCTCTACATACTGGTCCGTGACGATCATTCATGCCGTCGTCAGAGACTGCTTCAACACGTAGCCACTGGCCGCATGCAGCTCAAACGCCGTCAAACATGGTCGCGTTTTTCTCCACCAAGTGGAGATCCGCCATAATGCCGACATCTCTCTTCCTCCAACGCCCGAGACCGCGCTGACTGCTGGCGGCCTTCGTGCGTTACGATTTTCTTGCGTGCCAAAATGTTCGCCGGATTGGAGCTGGATGATGGCTAATTGAGCGGGTGCTGCTGCAGGAATATCTTATGACATAGTACAGCAGTTAGACAAGGTTCCTCTTCTTGCCGTCAAGCGTAGATAGCTGGAAATTATGGCGATGATTGAAAAAACAAGGAGAATGCACATTGAGCCATCCACAATTGCAAGTCACGTACGTTCGTGCACATTGACGAGGAAATAATCTCCAGAGATTACATACAATCCACACGACAATGCAAAATGTTTGTCTCTTAATTGGACATCCCACTCTAGACCACAGCTTTATGTTGCAGTAGTGGCGTGTCTCGTAGGAATCTTCACTTCTAATGTTGCGTAATAAATAACGCTTCAACTCTTTAATTCTTCCACCGCCTAGTCCTAATCCCCCTCACCGTGTCTTCTCTATCATTGGTCCAATCTACTTTCAATCGTGACTGACTTTCATTCCGACATTTGCCAAGAACGCCCGCAATGGGTCCGCGGTTCAGCATCTCGCGTGATAGCGACGTCGTGGAAGAGGAAGAAGAAGAGGTTGTTGTCTCTTCCTTGTCATCTATCGACCTCCATCTTTTGCCAACGAAACGTCCTTCTTTTATTGTTCAAGAAGAACGCGAAGACTCCGTCCCACTAAATGATGTGGTAGACAAGACAATTAATATAATAAACCAAGAACTATCCACCAATGAACGATCAAGTGATGACGATGACGACGTGGATGACTTGGGCTTTTCGTCTATTGACGTCGTCCCTTCTCCTCCTCGTAATCTTAAACCAAATGAAGGATTTTCACTCACAAGACGGAGTTCCATGTCACGCACTCCTGCACCACCAAAATTATCACGTTATCGACCTCCTATGGACATTCCCAAGTCTCCCCCTTCTGCTGGTTATCAGTCCAGTTCTGACTCAAGATCACTGGATTCGAGCTCTTCAGACGAAGAACTCGTTGGCAGTGGGGAAGAGTGTATAAGTGACTGGCTTGATGAGCCTGAAGACGCCGTGTTGTCGCCTTTATCGCTGCCAAAACGTGCTCGACATGCAAGTGGCTGCTCTTCCGTATCTTCTCATACAGGGAACAACAGTGTGGCTTTCTCAGCCATGCATAGCGGTGGTGGACGGAACAGTAACAGCAGTCAGCACAGTATGACGGGTTGGGCCTCTTGGCTCAGTTCGCCTGATGACGTTGAAGAAGAAGAGGAAGCAGACGATGAACCTGTAGCCCTCACGCCCTTTTTACGTGATAATATGCCCGTCTACGAGATCATGAAACAGGTGCAACTTTTTAGAAACTTGAGTCAAATGCAACAGGAACAGGTTGTACGAGCTCTTAAACCCGCCAAGTTTTCGGACGGTGAGGTTATTGTGGCTCAGGGCACGCGTGGTTCGAGGTTTTATATGATTGCCAAGGGAGAAGCTGTGGTGACCAAGACTGTTGCCACGAGCAGCCATAGCATTACTGGAACGACGTCTCTTAGTACAAGACAGACACAAGAACGCATGGTCACTCATTTGCGAGCTGGTCACTACTTTGGTGAGCTGGCGCTGATTTACGACGATCCACGCACAGCCACTGTACGCGCAGTGGGTGACGCAGAACTGCTGTACTTAACACAAGAAGATTTTCAGCACATTGGGCAGGTGCATCTAAGTCTAATGCTGCAACAGGTGCCGCTTCTTGCAAGATTAAGTGCACGAGATCAGGATACTGTGCTTAAGTGTTTACGGCCTGCCAATTTCAACGATGGCGAATATATTGTTCACCAAGGAGACGAAGGTACTCGATTCTATATGATCACGCGTGGTGAAGCGCTTGTGTCGGAAAAGACGGTGGGACCAAACAAGAAGCCGTACGAAAAGGAATTGACGCGATTGTACGAGGGCCACGTTTTTGGTGAAATGTCATTAATTTACAGTGAGCCTCGCACTGCTTCGGTGCGTGCTGTGGGCCCTGTCAAGTGTTTGTACCTGAATAAGGAAGACTTTGATAAGTGCCTCTTGTCTGATCATTTCCAGCGTTTTATTCAGGAAGCCTATGTGGAGAAGGCTACGCGTCGTGCAATGCGACTACGACTGCAGCAGCGAGCAAATAGTGCTGCGGCTACAGGTTCTTCGGGGTCCGGAGCTGAATGCTCGTCTGGTATCATTGTGGCGCCACCAGCAGCAGCAACATCACCTGTGAAGGCGACGGAAACTAAGAAGCTTGTGAAACATCGACTTAAAAACGGCGAGGTCGTGGTGAACAAGTATGCGATCAAGGGTGACTTGGGTCGAGGAACGTTTGGCCGCGTCAAACTCTGCGAAAGCCAGGAGGATGGACGGATGTATGCTGTGAAAATTATGCACAAGACTTTTGTTCAGCGTATGGCTGGCAAAGAAGACCAGCTTTACGATGTGCTGCGGCGCGAGGTGGCTATTATGAAGAAGCTAAACCACCGAAATGTGGTGAGGCTTGTGGAGGTGATTGATGACCCCAACAGTCAAAAAATGTATCTCGTGCAAGAATACGTGCAGCGCAGTTTAATGGAGGAAGTAACACAAGCACGTCGCCTAATTGAGCCGATCGCTCGGAATTATATGCGTGACCTTCTTACTGGGCTTCAGTACCTTCACTTTCACAAGGTAATTCACCGCGACATTAAACCGGAGAACATTCTTGTTAGTTCAGACAGTGTGGCCAAAATTGCCGATTTTGGTACAGCGCGTATCATCATGAACGAGACCGAGACAATTTCAGGTGCGAAAGGAACTCCTGCCTTTATGGCCCCGGAGATGTTTGATATTGATGCTACTTATCAGGGTCCTGCCGTGGATGTGTGGTCTCTCGGAGCTACTTTGTACATGATGGTAATTGGACACCCACCGTGGATGGCGGATAACGAGATCGTTTTGGCTGAACGTGTGCAGCGCATGGAGTTGCGGTTCCCGAAGGACGTGGAACGCACGATGGAACCGCATTTGAAAAATCTTTTGCAGCGCATGCTTACCAAGGATCCAGCTTTGAGAATTACACTAAAGCAATGCTTTACGCACGATTGGATTACTAAGGAAGGTAGCGACCCGCTTGGGCTAATTACACCAGAGAAAAATCTTACAGTATCAATGGATGAAAGTGAACGTGCTATTGAGAACATTCCTGAAAGCATCGACCAGCGGCTGACGGAGAGTTTAGCACAGGCTCATCAGTTGGTGAAAAATCGACAGGAAAGTGTTGGTCCTGGTGTTCCACGCACGAATAGTGGACGTTATTTAACCGGGACGACTGTATTTGGAACATTGGGCTCCCGCATTCCATCAACGGCGTCGAATACTTCGTCAGTGGCCACCGTCGGTAGTACGTCGTCTATGAGCACAAGTCGTGCATCAACCGAAGAAGTTTCACGCATTATCTGTGCATGGCGTCATCACAAGCGTGTACAGCTGATGGACGGTCACAAGGAGTTGTCTGAGCGTTCTCGCGAACTGCTGATTGAGCAGAAGCGAATGACATTTTCGGTGGATCGTGCAAAGGTGACGGAAATTATCCTTCCTGCTAGTAAGCCTACTGCTCGCAGTCGATATCCAAGTGCATCGTCTTCCGCATCACTCCGGCAAGTCAATGAACAATCTGTACTGTCATCATCCTCAGTTTCGTCACTTTCTACGTCAGACGGCGATACGCCTTCGTCTGACTCGCCGAGGACACGCTCGTTTCCAGCTGGACGAAGCGCATCCGTGGACAACTCGCTACTCGTCAAGAAAAGCAGTTTTCAAAGTCGGATGTACAAAGATTCAGGCAATCTGGAAGGTTTTGGGCGTACATCATTCACGTCAGTGTCGCAGCTGTCCGAATTCGCAGCCATTCCTGTAATAGATAATCTGGACCGGCGCGGAAGCTTGTCGTCGTCTAGTGAGTCAGGAAGCACTGGATACTCTAGCAACAATCTGACCAATACTGGTTCATCGGACGTAGACTTGATGAAGCGGTCGCTTTCGCGTAAAAGAGATTTTCTTATGGTTACCTCGGAGGTGTTCCGTGACAAGGAAGGCGATTATCAAACTCGCAAGATTCTTTTCCAAGCACGTGACGACGACTTTTCGGTGGCTTCACGAGTGCCTACTCATTCAAATTCAGGGCGTGAGTTGGTTCCGCCTGGTCGCGTAGGCTCGACGACCTCTTCGTCATCCAGCCAAAAGCCGCGAAGACTAGGAAGCGCTGGCAAGCTAGGTAGCGAAAACAAGTTATGCAGTACGGGAGGCGGCAGCGTCATGGGCAGCGCCATGAGTAGCACAATGGGCAGTGCAAAGGGCAGTGCAAAGGGCAGTGCGACGGGCAGTGCGATGAGCAGTGCAATGGGCAGTGCAACAGGCAGTGCAATGGGCAGTGCAAAGGGCAGTGCGACGGGCAGTGCGATGAGTAGTGCAAAGGGCAGTGCGACGGGCAGTGCGATGAGCAGTGCAATGGGCAGTGCAACAGGCAGTGCAATGGGCAGTGCAATGGATAGAAGCAACACGAGTCGCCAATCCTTAAACGGAAGTGTCAGCTCAATTAGCAGCTCGTTGCAGTCAGTCCTTACAGATGATGGCAACGTGGAAGAGTTTGACATGGAAGGCATTGAGTGCGTGCAGGTAACAGAGATCGATGACGAGGACGATGATGAGCTTGTGAATCGTGGACGTATGCGTAACAGCAGTGATTCCTCGTCACGTCATTATCACCACCGGGCTGGTGACATTAGTTGCGCGAACAGCAGCCACAGTCGCAGTCATACCTCAGGAATGAGAGGGCTTTCTGACGTTGATAGTGACTCGGACGGTTCCGATTACTCTGATGTAGAGTGTGATGTAGACGTCGACGCAACCTTTAGTAACCTTATTGCCGCGCCGAACCAGCTTGATCTTATCAGCCACGACGATGAGGAAATTGCACCTATCATCACGACTAGGCCTTCAGCCACGTCCATGGTAGGTTCGCCATGTTCGTCAATAGATGTGGATATCAGTGACAAAGCTCCCACTTTGGGCACGCTGGCATCGATGGCTTCTAATTCCTCGGCCATGTCAACAAGAGCTTCCGTGTCGTTTCTGGATATTGTGCAAGTTTACGTGAGTAGCAAAATTCGCGAAAACCTCACGTTAGCAGTTCGGTCTGGCTACGCCGAGGCGAAAGGAGCTCGATCGTATATGGAAGACCGCAGTATTGGACAGGCAAGTTGTGATCTATCTCGGTATCCAGCTGCGCTAGCGGACAATTATGCTTCATTGGCATATTTTGCGATATACGATGGTCATAACGGCAGCGACACAGCTGTGAAACTGCAAAAGGGGCTGCACCATCGATTATTTGCTGAAGGCGCTGGTTTTGTAGAGTCCCCTGTGTCCTGCATCTTGTTGGTCTGTGAGGCATTCGACAATGAAATCTTGGAGAAACAAAATCAGAGTGTACTTCCTAAACGTAAACGTACTATGGCTGCAGAGGAATTGCAACGTTATATAAGGGGCGCAGCCACTGAACCGAGTCTCGTGGAAGGCGAGTGCTGCGAGATTGACGGCGAAATTGTTTGTGGAGAAGAGATGAAAGCTTTGCTGCAACCGATCTCGTTCTCTGGAGCTGCAGGTGTCTTTGTGGTGGTGGCGAAGCGACGTAAGAAGCGTCGACGCGCTTGTGACACTAAGGAAAGTGGCACGAAGGCCGAGGCACTCGACGAAAGTGGCGAAGGGGACAAGTTGGGCAATGATGACAAGAAAGTAGAGGAAGACGAAGATCAACCTACCGTTCTGTATGTAGCCAACGTGGGTGACTGTCGTGCTGTTTTGTGCACTGCGGACGCTATAGCAGTCGACTTGACGACGGACCACAAGGCGTCTTTACCGGCCGAAAAAGCGCGTATCGAGGCTTCAGGTGGGTTCGTGCACAATGGCCGTCTGGATGGTATTCTACAGATCTCGCGTGGATTCGGCGACCTGGCACACAAGCAGGATGGTCATTTGGTGGTTACTCCTGACGTCATTGAACGCCTGGTTGACCCTTTAGACCAGTTCTTACTGCTTGCTAGTGACGGACTTTTTGACGTCCTCACTTCACAGCAGGCTGTGAACTTTGTGCTGCGTAAGCTCCAGACTCACGGTGACGTTCAGCTAGCAGCCCAGGAGCTTGTGCTAAAATCGCAAGCATACTTCGCTCACGATAACATCAGCGTGGTCATTGTGGCGCTGAACCAGAAGGGCGACGCGTGAAATGGGTGTCGGTCTCTTTCAATACGTGCACGTGTAGAAGATCGAGGACCGACGAAGAAACAGAAACATTAGGGATCATGACTGGATCATTGAAATTCGTGACAAGAAAAGGATAATGCAAAAAAATGAGTGAAATCAGTCGTCAGCTCGGCTCGAAATGGTCCAGCCGAACTGCGAGCTTTGTTGATTGCACTACTAGTCGTTCGTTGTACCATGCAGCGTTTGATATTGGATTGCGGGTGAGCAACGTGAAGCAGATGTCGATTCATTGTCATAAATATTGAAAACCCTCACTAACTCTGACACGCAACACATTTCCGTGATCATCGAGTTCGTAAAACTCTCTTTCAGATCCGTCTTACGCCTGCTTATCGATGCAATTCTTTCGAGCGGTCCCGCTTCCATTGGTCGGTGGCCGTATGCTTTTCGCGAATGTGGACCTCCAACTTGCGACTGCTGTCCACAATGTCCTCAATGCTAGCAATGCACTGTTTGATCTGGCTAGAGTAGCGGCAATCGGAGGTCGACGCCCAATCGGTCGAGTCCCCGTCTCTTTCCTTCGATGACAGTTGATCCGCGTCCGTACTGGAGTCAGATATGACGCACTTCATGTTCTGCGAAGGTAGCGACGTGCTGATAGATGAATTTGTACTTGTAGCGGGGGTGTCAACGGCGTCGACCTGGAGCAATCTGCCCGCGTCTCTGTCATCGGACGCCGTGTTACTGGAAGCTTCAGAGCCCGGACGTCGCATTAAGAGACTGTTCGTCACGTTCTGCATCTGGTCCGCTGTACAGCACCCCTCCTCCTCGGTTAGAGAATCTTGAGGTTGTTTTTCGTTGGTTACTGGCAGTTGGTGACTTCCTTCAGACTGGAGCGAAAGGTGGTTGGCGTCAAACATTTCGGACGTGGGTTCTGTCAGAGTCACGCTTTGTTGTTTCAAGCTCAGTCGACTATTAATCACGCGATCTTCTTCCTCTTTAGGTGCAAACTCTCCCACTTGTAGCAATTTCAGCAGCTGCTCCTTGCTCTGTGGCGTCAATGAACGAGTACTCACTTGCTGCATAAACTCATTCAACTATCCACAATAGCAAAAATGCATCAAAGTCAGGATAAACATGTTATCTAAACTGAAAAACACAAATAGGATTTATACCAGCACTTGTCTGGCTTCGACGGTCTCAGGCTGGAGAGAAACCTTGCGACTCCACCAGATTTTAGGTGGCAGCTTTACAGAGATTGGTGTAGCATTTGACGCCAGTTTTAGGCGCTTGGCAAAGGACCGGAAATGTCGAAAACGGATGAGGCGGTGGTAGCAAAAGCCCTGGTAGCTCACGGATGTGCGGTACACCGTATAGGTGAGTGGGGGCTTGTCGGGATGGCGCGTCTCCGAACCAATGACGGTCACGCGTAGCTGTCCAGCCATATTGATGCTGTTCCGACTACGAGCTGATGGAGACTCGTGCGGCATCCAGAGACACCCCAGACAACGGGATATTATGCTGCAAAACACGATGAAGAAAGTTTTCGTTTCGCTTGGTCGCAAATGGTAGAATAGCGACTGCGATAGTGCAGTGTAATGACTGTTTGTAATGTTAACTGGGACTTTCCATCGCCTAGACCTACACTTTGTTTGAGTAAGTGAGCTATCGAGTGTCTCAGGAAATGTGGATAGAGTTGAAAGCCAGTGTTAATTTCTATTGTGGAATTACCGCAGATTATTTGAAGCACAAAAAAGGGGATTAGAACTTTCTGACCAAGACGGGAGGGACCGGAGGTAATGATGATGATGATAATGATAGGACGGCACGTATGGAAACAGTCTTGTACGCGAACAAAGATTTTGCTAGTCTGCTTTCTATGGTGTTATGATTGGCGGTTTTGCTCGAGTCACGAGGCCATACCTGCTTTCGTCGGAGACCCATGGAATTTTCTTACAAAACTATGGCTAGAGAAATCGATATCTAGCACCTGCCATGTTTGCTTTTGGCAGCCATGTTTTGTTGCAGTTTGTGGCCAACAGGAAACATTTCTGGAGTTATTTTGCTAGTACTCGGTGATGTATCAATTTGAAGCAGAAGATGAGCCATCTGTCATTTTTATAGGCTTTTGCTTGGCACCACAACAGGCGACGACATAATGCTGACCATTCTCATCCACGTATACCACTTGAACGGGCGTTAATGAATAGCATACTCAATGTTACGAATAGCTCCATTTGTGCTCTTATAGAAACGTCGAGTACGAATCTAACGTCCAAATATGAGGCATTTCATCAGCTCACAGTTTTTGTGATCGAAAAAAGTGAGATGATACATCAAGACATCAATTTGTATTCTATGAGGCTTTGCGCTTTATGCTGCGAGGCTATTATTATTTGATTATCTCCATCGGAGATGTGATCGTGACTTGAATATTGCTAAAGGAGTGATACCATATCAGTTGTGTCAATATGACCATAGTGGGAATGAATATGTTGAGAAAATTTTACAGCATAGCTCAAAAAAGTAAACAAGAAGACGAAAAAAGTGAGACGGTCGAGATTGATAAAGTTGGTGCGCTTCTGAGTTCACATGGCACAAAATTCATGGCTCGTTACTTAATCGTTCATGGAAACTCGGTATCACTATCTTCTTGAATGGTGCTTTGCGTCATTTTCTCGCTCGCTAGGAAGCTCAAGTGCTGCAGCATGCCAATGTGTTCTTGATCCACCTCCCGCCTTGGCTTCGTGTCAAGCACCGCCACCGTACCGAGAGCGTGGCCATCGCGCGAAAAAATAGTTGCACCGGCATAGTAGCGAATCTTGACGGCACCCTTGTCACCCTTGACCATCGGGTTTTCACGGAAGCGATCATCGTTCTTAGTGTCCAGTACCACCAGAACACTAGGCTGGCAAATTGTGTGTGCACAAAACGACAGCTCTCGAGGCAGCGTCGTGTGCGCCATACCAATGTTTGCCACCAAATGTTGCTCCTCATCTTCAATGATACTCACATACGCGATTGGGCACTTCATCGTCTTAGCTGCAACTTCGCAGTACATGTTGAACTTGCCGGACAGGCCAAGCTCACGGATGTTGAGGTCGCGCAGTACTGCCAGGCGCTCGTCCTCGTCTAAAGGGTAGGGCGGTTCGGGCCACGGGTTCAGCCACACGCCGCTGCTGAGCGTACTGCTGCGATTTCGGTCTGCGGCCGAGCCATTCGACGTTTTTCGGCTCAAGTTGGACGAGTAAGCGCTGCCACCGTCGGGGCGCAAGAAGCCAGTCGATCCCGCCGACGTAGGGCTGTCCAACGAATGGAATGCCACACATGACACACATACTCGCATCGACCGGGACTGAATCCGGTGGTACAGAGAGCAGCTGTTGCAAATGACCTCGCCACAGGCTCTACAGTGGTGTTTACGCTTGAACATGTTGAAGCGCTTGTTACAGATGTGGCAGCTAAAGCGGTCTTCATCATTGACCCACGAGTTGTGTTGGATCACATCTAGTCTCGGGAGCGCAACTGCACGAGACGATCGAGTGTTTCGGAAGGACGACTTGCGTGAGGGCAACCGTGACTTTTGTTGGCTACCAAGTCCTTGCATGCCGTCGTGGACACCGCCAGTCATACAAGATGCTCGAAGTCCGCCCATCGGAGTGATTTTGTCGATAGATTGAGTTTTGCGCAAAGAAATGCGGTGGGACGCACGAGGCATTAACTGGCTGCTTTGCTCGTCGACGGTATTGAGATTGTGCTTCGGAAAGTTGTCGGTATACGTAAATTGACCATCGGACAAGTAATCCGATGACATGTCCGAGATACCAGAGCTTTCAATATCGTAAGAGTTGGAGGTCACGGAGGAAGATGACGAGTCTGAAGAGACCGTCGAGCTTGCAGTGTGCTGATTTTTCACTGACTGCAACTGCTGTTCACGTTGCAAGTCTGCAAGCTTTCTAGTACGGTCTGCTTCTGTGCGTTTCGTGCGCAGCCTTCGGCGATATCTGAAACGACACTGCAGCATCCGCACAACGCTGATATAACGCACAAACTTCTTCTGCTGCATCACCATCCGGATGAAACTCTGAACTTTGCCGGCATTCTTCCTCCGAATCATCATAATCTGGCGACGGCGACGCAATTTCTGATGTTTCTTGTAACAGTGTCGACCTTGTAGTGTCTTCACAGCATGTATATATTTCAAATAGCGTCTGCGGGCGGTCACACACAACACAGCGTAAAATATTTTGATCATATGCCGACGAAGACGCTGCGAGCGCATGTCTTCAAGAAATTCGTACGTCCGCTTTTTCATAAACATCTTTGACAAGCCCGTTTGAATACCCGCTGAAACGCACTTCATGGCAAACGGGCCCTGGTCAAGCTGTTCACAAGCGCCCTGTGGATTTGCATCGTTTTCCTTTGGAATCACATCAAGCAGGTCTTTCAATAGTTCCTTCGCCTCGCTGCTAACGATTGCAATTTCCTCGTCCGAGTATGTATCGTACGAGCCAAACGAAGTTACTTGCTTTTTTGCTAGCAGAGGATTCTTAGACCTCTTCAAGCTAAAATAGCGTGCGATAAACTCGTCGTGCGGTAAACGGATCGGATATCCTGCTCTTGCCACGCGAACAGCCTCCATCACACCATTGCAGCGCAGCTGATTCAATACACGTTCGCGCTCGTAAATGCCTGCCTTGCATAGCTCATTTGGTTTGAGACAGCGCACGTAATGCGGGTTAGTCTGTTGCAGCGTCTCTAGCAAGGTCGTCAGTTGCTCCTTGAACTGCAGACCAACACTTGCGCCACGGTTCTTGCTGGTTTGTGCCCGCTGACGTAAGGATGACGTGGCACGATCGCGCGAACCACCAATACCTTCGCACAGCGTACGAGCAAAGCTGTCTTTTCGTGTAGAGTACACGAGCATATCGACCGCCTCTTGGTAAAGAACATCCTTGTTTTTCTCCAAGAATCCGTCTGAAGAGTACTCTACATGGCCTGCATAGTGTATAATTGTAAACAGACCACGTGCTCGCTGGATACGAGACGCCTCAAATCGCGAGTGGCTACCGCACGCGCGGTAGAGCTTAGATGCTAACGTTGTGTCGCTTCCTTTCGGCATAACACATTCTTCGTCAATAAGCGAGAGAATTCCAGTTGGCCGCTGCGATATCAAGTTCACACAATCCTGATTATCGCAGAACTCAATGTACTTCCAATCGACACCCTGCGACTCATATTCACGCTGTTCGGCCTTGAACACATAGTCATTAAACTGCTGTTGCAGCGTCTCATTGGCAAAGTTGATGCAGAGCTGTTCAAACGAATTCTTTGGAAACACTTCAAAGCCAAAAATGTCTAAAATACCGATAGAATGAAGTCCGCCCTTCGCCTTTTGGCTGTCATCCATTTTAAGGAAGTGGTTCATCTTCGTCACCATCCAATCAAACAGACGACCGTACAGCGCCTTGGCAAGTGCATCACGGGCGTTGTTAGCCTGAGCTGAAGAGAGTTTCATGCTCACAAAGTCAGTACCGGCACGGATTCGGCGCACACTCAGTGCACGCTCCAGCTTAGTAGCGTCAACAGCCATAAGTGAAGCCGCAGCGTCGCGTGACCAAATACAACTAGATGCCAGGTCGGATTTGCCGACGCCAGGACCCATCGACTGGCCTAATCTGTCGCTGTTATCGTCATATTCAAAGGACAAATTTCCAATGTGCATGAGGGCGGCCAAGATGTCAAAAATACCTGTGCGCTCTGCTGGTGCAAAGCCCACAATATCCATAGCATCATTCACTCGTCGGAACATGTCCGAATCCTTGACACCATCCCGACGTTGGTAGCACTCACTCTGATTTAAATATCGATAGTGCAGAAACTGACGTGTAGCTTCCGTCACCTCACCATAGTCTCCAGGAGACATCGTGTGGCCTTTAGATGGATCCAAAAACCATCGTTTTCTTGCTGCTGCATCTGCTCCAATTGCCATTTCGTAAAAAATGTGGTAATTTCTCTCACCCTTTGACTGCGACACGAGCCGCACTTTTTCAAGCAAATACGTCTGAATACTAGCACCCGTGAGTCTACCTCCACTTGTAAAGTGCAGCTTAATAAACTTGCCGAATCGACTCGAGTTGTCGTTACGTAAAGTACGTGCATTGCCAAAAGACTCAAGTAAAATATTAGTCTGCAATACTTTTGCAGCAATACCTCCAGAGCTTTTTCCAGCTATTGCTGCTCCGAAATTGTTTGCACCTGCTTGTGCGAGATATTCCATAAGAAATTTAGTACTCTCTGTCTTGCCACTACCGCTTTCTCCACTCACAAGAACACTTTGATCACTCATCACTCCATTCCAACCCAACATCATGGCTTTGTAGGCTTCTCCAGCTACTTGGTAAATATGAGGAGGCATGATTTCATTGTCTCTGTTTTTGCCCCTCATACTCGAGTTTCTAGCTTCAAATGACATTAAATAGTCAGCCATTGTGTCTTTGCTGTAAACATTTGCAATCTTCTGGAACGGGTTCACCGCCAGTAGAATTGCTCCCGTATTGGTATAAATTTTTTGCTTTAGAAATCGTGTTTCCAGTGCTGATAACATCATCGTTTCGTCCAATTCAATGAGCTGGGTCAAGTCATCCACATCAAAGTGTTGACTCTGTCCGGTTGTTAAAAGTCTCACATCGGGTGCAAGGTCATCATCTACACCACGCTCAATCATACTGCCATCATCACATTTAATGACGATTACGTCAACCGAGACATCGATCGTTTTCTTGTAACGGTTAATGACTCGACCCCGTCGCCATTTCTGGGGTCGCACTTGCACTTCTACCTCAACCCCAATATCCATTGGATAATTGGATTCTCTCGAGAGAAGATCAACGAAATACCTGCGCTTTCAATCGATAAGTCGGTTGGTTTGCCCAGTGTCGTTCGTACAAAGTGGTCGCAATCATAGCGCCACTTTTTACAACCCCACACCCCTTTCCTCCAATCAGACGGGACGGCAATACGCGAGAAACCTTCCCTATGCAGACAGGACACGACGAAATATCACACCTCAGAGGGCAGTAACTATGGAAAAAAACTCTTGAACTGGGGGCGTCACTTCGTCTTTTCATAAGAATATTGGAACCATGTGCGTAAAAAGGGCTTCAAATAGAGACCAAGAGCGAGAAGGTACCGTTTATGCAAGAGACTAGGTGACGGACGGAAATCGAGCTGTGCCTACGCGAGACGGGAATTTCAAGCAAAAAGTTGCTGCTTCATTTGTCTTTTTTTCATTTTTATAGAAATTTTAAAACTCGGGACTTCTAGACTGCACTCGTCGATGCTTTTATATCTATTACCAGTCAAGTTATTATGTCTGGCCGATAATGTCTTTGTCTAGATTATAAGTGCTCTGAATGGTGTCAAGTGCCTGTCACGTATGTCGACAGACACAGCTAATTTTTACTTGCGACATCGTTCCTGGTGTTGTCGTGTACATGTGCGAAATAAAAGCCAGACAGCAAGTTTGGCTGACAGCAAGATTGCAACGGAGTTTATCGCTTATATGTGACTGACTGAGAAGTCGTGCTTTTACAACATGGCTACACAAATGAATTTGTGCAAAATGGACGTGCTCGCTGTAGAGTTGGCATATACATAGAGAGTATCGAGCATCCACGATGAAAGTTTGCAATCGTGGATGTATTACTGCATCTGTAACTCGCTTCTGTCCATGCTATTTACACAAATAAAGAGAGGACCGGGGCTCAACTAATTGCACGGATGCTACATTCCTAGCCCACGAGCCCCCAGTGTCTCCTCTATCCTATTGATGCGCCACGGATAATGTCTTCATTGTCTCTTTCGTCTTCTTCCCGCGGTTCAGAAGCTCTTTCTCACGCGGTACCAATCGCAGCTCTCGGACTGTTCTCAAGAAGGCAAAGAGCAGAGAACCCATTGTCTTGTGCGTGAGTACTCGGACATCGCCGGCATGCCGACACGGATGCTCAACGCCGGTTGTTACGCTATCTGACCATGAACGGGACGAGGTGTTCATGATCACTTGGCCGTCTGCTTGTACTACCTTAGTCACCACGAGGATCATTGAGTGGTAATCTATCCGGAATTCTGCCTTACTGCAAGAATAACAGCAAACAAAAACAATAAGAAATATTGTCCATTCATTATACCGTGTCTTCGTGACAATGTACTTACACAATTTGCAAGAGCACTTGAACACTGTGCAGCTCCGCTGCCGTCATCGGTGTCGGTTGGAGCAAGACACTAGATAAATAGAGGGCGAACTGCCCGATGGAGTCTACTGGCTGTTCGTCTGAATTAACGGTCCACGCCGTACTTTTATTGCGTCGTTCGCGATGGTATTTCTGAATGAGGACAAAGAGGAACGTCGGAAACGGTCGGTGTGTTTTCGACTCAAACTCTGCTTCTACTGCGCAGCAAAATGGCCCAATCCAAGACAGTATTGGCAAGACAGACACACACACAAGTGAGTAAATCGTTTCATCATCAAATCCAAACAACAACTACAAAAAACAAAATTGCTGCAGCGAACCTGCATCGTTGATATCTGCAAGTGTAGGCGCTGACAGCGCTCCCAAAACAGCCATATCTTTCTGGACGCGATCACAGATCTCTTGCATCGCTGTCTTGAGCTGTGCAAATGTCACCACATACTGTCGAGCCAGCCATTGAAAGTGAAAAGCCTTTCGTCTCACTTGGTCCTCAAGATTCAGCAAATCCATCCCAACTAAACTGTTGCGACGACGATTGGCAAGAAACTCAAAGTGCGACGGATCATCTTCCAGTCTCTTCACTCCTTGAAAGTGATACCTCATTACATCCGTCGGGAGTGTGCGAAAAATTTCGTCCACGGCTTCATATCTCGATCCTAAGTTTTCAGCAATTTCTCTCAATCTATTGACATCCAACGAGCTAAAACGCGCTCCTTTGCGGGCTCCACACATCATTAGAATCTACAGTACATTCCAAAAATTAGTCTCTCTATTTCTACCTGTATAGACTCTCACAGAGCGTACATCATTCAGCACATGAAGATAAATCCTTTCAGTGGCACTGCTGAGATTTAATGCTTCGCTCTCTTTAGAGGTTGGTTTATGGTACCGTAAGCCGTCAATAAAGCGCAACATTTGTGTTGGCGGCTTGACGTTATATGCTGACTCGTCAAAATTCTGATACAAAATACCGGATGCGACACTTTCGATAAAACATGGACTCCATTCAATTACAATTAACAAGATTCCGTACCTCAAAAATTGGTTTCTTAATCACTTTGCGAAGTGCTAAATCTGGTAGCACGAAGCGGCCGCTGCTTGTGGTTGACACCCCCGATAGCTGAAAGACAGAAACTGGCCGTTGCATTGGAAAGCTCACGTTGATGGCGTCGGCCCCGAGCGCCGGCGGCTCGACATGCGGGCGCGCCATCGTCCCAGGGCTGGCAAAACGTCAAGTTCTAGTCCAGTTTTGTATCTAGACCTTAGCCTACGCCTTATGATTGGTGGCTTGAATAGGGCTGTGAATGAAATCGATTGGATGATATGGAGTCGTTATTGTCAACGTTTTGTCCAATCCACAACGACAACTTAAGTAGCAGTTGCCGATTCAATAATGGCGAGAAAAACATTAATCGTCGGAGGCGGCGTGACAGGTGCGGCATTAGCGCGACTGCTTCATGAAGCCAAACTAGCAGCACGGTACACATCAAACGTGATTGTATGGGATCGTAACAGCATGTTTGGTGGGCGAGTTATGGCCAGGTGAGGCGATAAAAAGTTGATAGGATTGGTAGATAAATGTTGACGCATTTGATGACGTTTTAGATCATTTGAGAAGCAACGGGACGCTTATGCGGATATGGGGGCGCAGTATTGGACCCCAGAGTCGAACAGCAATGAAGAGATTCGTCAAAAATTGATCGAGAGTGGCCACTTGGTGTCTTTTGATGAAAACGAGATCAGTCAGGATCCATATCAAGGAGTCGTCAAGACACACTTGGTTTGCCCTAACAAAAAAGGTTTTCGATCAATGGTGGAGAAGTTGCTGGAGCGTAAGTGGTAAAGATGCAGTAAAGGTGATAGATTTGTTGTAGTTGACGCTGGTTTCGTGTGGGTGGCGTGATTTAGAGACGGAGACGAGAATATCGACACACTTGGAGAGTTTTGAGGTGCTTGATGAAGATCACATCCAAGTGATGACAAGCAAAGGCGCGGAGGAGATTGTGAACGAATTGGTGTTGACGTGTCCCATTCCGAATGTAAGATTGTGTACTATCGTTCTCTCGAGCCGTCCAAGTGCTCAATGACATGATGTGTATGTGAACAGGTACTGTCAATACTCAAGAATAGTACGACATTTCGCGTTGCGCCAAACTTAATGCACGCGTTGGAAGGTGTGAAGTACTCGCAGCGCTTTGCTGCAGCCTACGTCTTCGATGACACTGCGGCTTTGGCGGTGCAAGAGTTAGGATGGACTGCCAAGTACGTCTCCTGTGACGAGAGCGACATTATCCGCTTTGTGTGCTGGGATCACCTCAAGAAGAAAACAGGTGGCCACTGTTTGCCCACTTTAATTGTGCACACGTCGGTGCCCTTTGGGACCACGTTCATGGACGACACTCGTCCCAACGATGAAATCCTTGCTATTATTACCAAGTCATTGCAAAAGGTTTTACCGTCACTCCCTACTGAGTACGATGCACGTCTGCATCGTTGGCGGTAAGTCTGCTGTTTTATTAGTGCTCTTATACATGCTGTTGATCGACGAAAGCTCTGTTTGGTTCACACACGCTCAGAATTTCTCAAGTGACCGAGCCGTTTCACAACCTGAGCATCACCGAGGATGAGGACCCTTTGCCTGCTCTTGTTCTTAGCGCTAGTCCACGCATCATCGTGGCTGGCGACAGTTTTCTTGGTTCAAAGCTTGACAATTGCCTCATGTCTGCTAGAGCTGCTGCTGCAAATCTCCTCCAAGAAAAAGACAGCAGTTGAAGCCATTTTACTGCTGAAATGTTTTTTAAAAAAAGGACAAGAAATTTGTCGTTCTTTCGCACAATAAAAAGACTGATTTGTGTACCCTCGTGTACCCCCACACACTCGTCTTGGCGACGACGATGGATCTTCCGGAGCTGAAAGGTGCGCTGTGATGCTAATGCTAGTACTTGATGTAGAGGTAATACTAACGCTGTAGTTGCCATGTGTTTGCAACAGGGTATTTACGCAAGAAATCGCGTCACAATCGATGGCAACGTCGCTATTTTGAAGCCACTACACACTATTTAACGTATTATAAGGTAAAACCGTGTTTTTTACTGGGTAAAATGCACCAAGAATATAATTTATTGCTACTCCATTGCGTTTCTATTACTTAAATGTTCACAGAGTCAAGAGAGTGAAAAACTGCTGGCGTGCATTGACCTGTGGCGGACGCAGACCATCGACTTTATTCCGACGAACGGTGACAAGCTCGAGTTTTCTATCGCCATTGGCGACCAGTCTTATCTACTCAAGGCAGACAGTCAGGACGATGCCACACGGTGGGTCCAGGGGCTCCAAGCAAGGCAGCACCGACCCGAAGGCACGCCCTCTGAGGTGTTTAGTCTTCGAAGTGAGCACATGGACGCGGAGAGCGACGCGTCTTCCAGCGAGTACGGCGGCCGACGTCCTAGAGGCGCGTCGTCAGACAATGGCTCTATCTCGGGCAGTTGTCGCTCATCCATCTCCTTGTCCTATGCTGAAGTACAGAACCCAGTGGTCCCGAACGCCAATGTGATCGCCAGGCAGTCCTTGTCACACGCTGACGCGCCGAATCCAGTGATTCCAAACGCCAATTTGATCGCTCGTGCGTCTCTTTCGCACGCGGAAAGCAACAATTTTGTTCTTCCGAGTGCTACTGCTAGTACTGCTGCAACAGGATTAAAGTATCCGATGGTGAATACGAACCAACAGGTCACGCGGTCTTTGGTAGTGACAAACGCTAGAAAGACTGAGAATGACGAGCATCCTGTTAATGCGCAGTGCTGTGCGCCATGCTTGATCATGTAAAATATGACGATGATAACAGGTCCTCATTTCCTGTTTTGACAGTGATGCAGATGGGAAGAAGTGATCGTTGTCAGGCCGTCATTTGGGCCTAATTGCTCTCTTCCTCTGTGTAGAATCCTTTTTATTGATTATTCTAGGTATCAGATTACCGAATACACTTTTCAATTGAAGTTGTTTTGAAGTAATTAATTCTTAAGTTTTACTCCACACGATGTTTACATAAATGTCGAAAACGTTTTCTTGTCAAAAATGGCAAATCTAAGCCACTTACCATACACAGTCATGGCGAGTTCCGACGGTACGTTCCTGTGCTCTTAATTCCTCCGTTGGGCGTCTAATCGTCATAGCACTAGCCTCCTATCTTCTCTGCTAATCTCTCATGCCATATTTGGCTAAAGACGAACGCAAGAAGCGCAGCATCAACGAGATGTTCGGCGACGAAGACTCGGACGACTCCGGCGATGAACGGATCACTCGGAGTACGTGCTATAGCATTATATATGACATATCATAGACTAGTGTATCGATAGCCGTTGAGACCTTATTATTGACCCATGCCTTTTTGTGCTATGTAATTTTTGACAGCTACGACGGCTCCTACAGCTGATGCGTCGGGGTATTTTTGACATGTCTTTATTGACATATATGTAAAAATAGTATTATAACTAATGATTACTATTGTTTATTTGGATGGCAGACTATTTGGCTCTGACTCGGAAAGTGACGATGAGGAGAAGAAACCAGTCAAACGTCCAGTGCTGCCGCCTTTGAAACGTGTCAAAAAATCTTTTCATAAGGACGATGGTCAAAAACAGCTTGATCAAAGAGACGAGTATGATTCAGGAGACGATGCAGTTGCTACTAAAGATGACGACGACTTTATTGACCGGGACGACGATCTGGCAGATGTACTTGGCGAGTACGCTCAAGATCGACAACAATTTGACGACGAACGTCCAATAGATGAACCGAGGAATCCTCAAGAGCAGAAGGACGACTTTTTTGACAGGACGTTGAATTCCCTTAAAACTGGACGCTCTCGTGCTAAGCTCAACTTGTCGCCGCAGGAAAAGGAACAGATCACACAAGAGGTACTTTACCGAATGGATAAAGCCTATGCAGATGATCTGGCTAGTATTGCTCAACGTCGTCCAGCTCTGGAAAAGATCAAGTTTATGAAAAACGCACTCCATGTCTTGCGCAAGATACAGTTTCAGCCGATATTGCTGGATTTTGACCTGCTCACGGTGCGTGTGTGCTTATTTTGAGAGTGCTAGCATGATAAGAATGTAGTATCTGATCATTTGGATGTTGGAGCAGATAGTGAAGAAATGGATCCAGCCTTTGGACGATAGTACGCTGCCTAACGTTGGTGTACGTACCAAGATGCTTGAGATGGTCAGCAAAATGCCAGGTTTGTTGTGTGCATCTCGTTCGCGTGAGCGAGTTGTACTTGCAGCTCTGACCGTGTGAGCTTTATATTTATGCAGTTTTTAAGGAGCATTTGAAGCGCAGTGGACTTGGAAAAGTTGTGATGATGTTGATGAAACACCCGCAAGAGGTAAGGGGGAAGATTGCGCTGCAAAGATTTGTCTTGAAGATAACGGTGTTTGTGTGCGGTAGACGACTGAGAACAAGGAGCTATGCCGCAGTCTGGTGGAACGTTGGAGTCGTGCAGTCTTCAACAAAACGCTGGATTTCTCGAAGCTGGCTGAATTAGAAGCTGAAAAGGCTGACAGTGAGGTTTATCGCCGTCGTGAGCGCGCGTAAGACTTGCTAGTTTGTAATATAGTACTGCACAATCCTCAAGTACTGACGCGTCAACTATGTTGCAGGCGTCGACAAAAGAAGTCGAAGAACAAAGCACTCGCCTCTGATCGCAATGGCAATGTGTTTAACGTTCGCAGTGCTGAGAATAATGTAAAGGTTGAAGAGTCAGAGCGTGCGGCGCTGCCCCAACAGCTGCACATTGATTTCTTGCTCCGCCCTCAGTCCAAGGTCGACATGAATGCCGTGCAGTCGAAGAAGGCGGACCCAGATTCACGCAAGGCGCGCTTGACTAAGCGGATGCAGGAAATTGCTAGGCCTGGGAGGAAGACTAAACGGGCTACAGGTGTAAGCATCGAGGGCAGATAAGCTGGTCAACATCAGTGAGCTCGTCAGCAAGTTCGAGGCACTTTCGGTCCTGTAAGGTGTAAGCCCTCGATTGTTTTGCATTTTTGCATACACGTGAATGTTTTCTCTTTTTCCACCTTTGATATTAACTCGTGTTTACCCTCAAGTTCTTGAGCAAGCAATGACGATGATATTGAGAAACAATTTCGCATGAAACTAGCGGCGTAGAGGTCAGAGCATACGAGTCAAAATGATGAACACTCAAATGCGCCAGTATCAGAATGCGGATTGCCAAGCCATGGGGCGAACAGCAATCTCAATATCAGTGGGCAGGGCTTCTAAAGTGGTAGACTGGAAGGCGCAACCACCTTGTTGGACTGCGGGATGATTTTGGAGAAGTACCAGTGACAAATAAATAACTTTGAAACAAGAAACGTCTATCAATGACAACGCTACGTAGAGCACAATACATCACCGTGGAGGTAGCCCACATGCTTGCCTCCCCATGTCAAAGTCACATCAAATGGAATTGGTCTAGCCTCGCAAAGCACCGGCGCCGCATGCTTAAACAAGTCGGACTTTTTAAGGCACAGCACGCCTTGACCACCGTGGCCCTTCTCGGCTTCAATGCTGATCGCAATGTGCACTCCACCGTTCACTGGCTTGGTAATGGCCGAGTGTGTCACGCCTTCGGACATTGCCTTCTTCCACGCTACCGTGCGAAAGTTAGTGTAAGCTAACTGAGATTCCTCATCGTCGTCTACACGAGCGCTGGACTGAAAGCCATTCTGCACCAAATGCGCGACCTCGTACACTTTACGCTGAAGAGCATAGACATCCTCTGATGGTAGAGGAAAGATGGTCGAGATGCTCACGGGTTCCACAGGTATAAGCTCAAGTCGAGAAGCTGCGAGAACGGAGAGGCGGTCGTTGGCCATAGCCAAAATCTGTGCTCCACCTGGCCCAGCTGTGAAATCTGAGTACTTGCTAGGTGGTGGTATCCTCGAGCTCGTACTGCTGGTACCAGAGCACAGCCGTTTCTTCCGCAGTACACGCTCGACCGCTTGAGCTATAGACGACATCGGTCGGTTCGTCGATATCTGAACATTGCGCCTAGAGGACTCACCGCTGTTGTTTGTGCTGATTGAATTGACTGCACCACGACTATTTGGTCTACCGTGTACTCGAGTACTTGAGTGATTTGACCTGAGGCTGCGCCAACGATGCCCGTTGGAGTGCAAAAAAGGACTCGGACGCTCCTCATACGTCCAGATATTCGCATCCAGCTTCACCAATTTGATCTTAAATTCGTGCACGTCTCTTTTGTCGCGTAAACCATGATTGCCTGCTCGTAAATCTGCAACTGCAGCTTCATCCATGTTATACGAAAAGTAACGGTCGATTTCCAGCTCGTAGATGCTGCAGACAGGCTTGTGAGTAGACGTGATGATATCCTCACAAGACCAATAGCCTGCATTTCGGATCCGCTGCTTAGTATCACAGAGGGAGTGTGCCAGGATGCGATCTTTGTACGCTGGTGGAGAATTGCCCACAAACATTTCCTCGTCAGCCTCACAAAATAGGTCTTTGCATGAAGCCTTGCCGACCATCGAGAAGGAAGCAGCCACACCGATCTTACGCGGAAAAGATGGCAGAAAATGGATAGGAGGCTCTTCAAACCCAGTAAAAACTTCTTTCGCGTCAATCGATGCACGCAGCTCATCGTAACGAAGGACTTCAAGCCACTTGCGAGCCGTGTTTTCTGAGACAAGATCCGATTTCGCTATAAGATCCCGAATCTTCGTTTGGCATCGCGGTGGAAAGTGGCCACTCGATGCCAGATGATCAGGTGCATGGGGCTTGCTAGCTAAACCAGGTAATCTTTTGCTACCTTTGCTAGCGTTTGTCGGTAGTTGATTGTCCAAGAAAGAGACCCAATTGGTTGGTCTATGTGTCGTCTGCTCGTCAACTTCTTGAACACTCTCGTGGATGGTTATCGCCAAACTGTTTGAATCTCGCTCGTCCAAAACTGGTGTGTGCAAACTCGGTCGCCGTAGAGTGAACATTGGCGACTTCAGCACCGTAAATGAAACGTCGTCTTCACAAAAAGTGCAAGCTTCTTCATAAATAAGGTCGTCACTTGCTGACGACGAAGCTCCAGTGCTACTTCGCTGAAAACTCCGTCCACATCCCTGGCGGCCTTCTTCGATATCGAAGCCGTCAAGCTGGGCGTTGGCTTTTTTTATTGTACTTGAGATCTTTGATTTGCGCATTGCCCTAATCTGTGCATCAATTGCGGCATCCGTGGCTTTCTTTAAAGACGCAGCCTTGTATGCTTGCTCGATTGCTGCAGAGAGTGTCATGGTCGACATGTCGACATCGTAATTCAAATTTCCAGAAATAATCGTATGATGGTACAAATTCGGAAAGTCCACTGCCGCGCGGTCTGCATCCATGCCAAACGAGTGGATGAGGCTCGATGCGACTGCATGCTTCTCAAATACATTGTCTACCACAGGTTGACGCTGCGACATGTTACTGAGTGAAGTGCTGAGATTGCACGAAACAAATGCGATGGCCGCATCAAAGTACCGGATGGGGATGCCCACAACCTCGTTAAAGGTCTTTCGCTGAGCCCAGATTCGTCCATTCACAGCGTCGAGCTTCACGTTGCCGCTAGCGTCATCAGCATTATTTACAAAAATGATTTGACATACCGACGCCTGTATAAAGTCACGACAAAAAACATTCGTGTCAGTATTAATACAACCGATAAGTTCGTGGCACCAAAGACCAAAACACAGTTACTTACATCTTGAACATGACCTCGCACAGCCGTTCCTGCAATCGATGTAATGGATCGGTAGGCAGTAGGATAGTTCACCTGAAGGAGGTATCCTCGAATCACCTGCTCGATGACTTGCACTTCCACGCAGTGCTGGAGTGAGAAAACATACAGATCTTTTCCTGCCGGGATCCAGTCCTCCAAATTGGTTGGACACGAGGTCCAGTTCATATCAAAAGTAGTGACAAAGATGGTCGCCGTGCCAATGTGTTGTCGCTCCTCGTCTCGCGATCGTATCGATTGTCGCGATTGTCGCAGTAACTCCTCGGACAGCTTGCTGTTCATCGTGTGCAAGCCGCTTTTGCTCACCCACAGCTCCCGTACATGACGTACCACCCAAACATGAAACTTACCATAAATGACCGCGTTAACAAATCCCTGAAGTGGCACAATGGTTGCATGCAAATAGTCCAGTGTAAATGACGTCTCGCCTGTGGCAGTGCCATAGGCACGATCCACAACGGCCGGCAACCAGCACAAGATGAAGCTTGTAATGTAGACCATGAGGTTGTGCACAACAGCGTAATAGGCGTCATTGGCATCATCATTTTCAAATGTCCTGAGCCTCTTTTTGATGTTAATCTTGACCAATACGAGGAAAACAGTCATAGAGACGCCACCTGCAACGACCCAAAAGTAAAGTGCTCCAGCCATCCACCAAAGTCTTTCGGATCTGTTGTCCTTAACAACAACCCAACACCACAGACCTGCAGCTCCAAACTTGTCAAATACGAGGCAAATGGTCGGAATGCCGAGAGCAAAGAGCATTGTGCCACCAATATACCATTTAATCTTCTTCATGAGCATTTGTTGGTCTTCACCCATACATACCCAACGGTATAAATTAAGAGCCATTATAAAATTCCAAGCAATTGGAGCTCCATCCCCAAAAGTGACAACTGAATATTACATTAGAACCATATGACACTTTAGTTTGACCATATTGTTTACATCATCATCAAACACACACACACACACCCCGTACCAAAAGCTTGGAGCTTGCAAATAAATGTCACAGCTTCTCCTGCGTCTTGATCAAATGTCTCAGTTGGTAGTATACCAAATGCACGTCCTATAGCACCAAACAGATCCTGTCAAAAATGATTGTCAAGACGAATCAACTGTCAATAAGAAAGACGGCGCACGATTGCGTCAACATGACGATAGAACCTTTCTGTAACCGTACCAAACATGCGATAATGTGTATCAGTTCCTTTGTGACATCGAGATGATGAGACTTGGCTTGAAGTCGCCGTGCGTACCAATAACGACCAATAATGTAAAAGGACCCAATTATGGAAAGCATAGACGAGACAGCTGAGGAAACTGTCAAAATATGTAACTGAGGCTCTTGCGTCAATGATGACTCGATGGACATTCCTCCTCCACTTGGTCTGTGTCTGTAGGACGATATCAGTTACAAAGTGGTAACTCTTCAGAAGAAGCTCGAGCAGGAAGTACCGTGAAAGGTTCAATCTATGCTAACTGTTTACGTTTGTATTTATCAAATATATTTGTTTTGACAAGGCTTGATCCATACAAATGCGGATAAGCTAGTGCTCAATAGTGCAGGTTATCAGGACTCGCAGAGAAGCGGTTGAATTAATCGAAAATTCAAGTGAAAGAAGTGGGATTTGTACCTGATACCGCCCCGGCTCGGGACCGATGGTATACCTTCCCCGAGCACTGCAATACTGCATATATGACTACTTTTGTAGTGTTATGTGATACCTACAAAAGTCGAAGACGACGATTACTTGTGTAAGATAAACCATATGGCTGTTTCACAGCCACAATCTGCTTGAATATCATATGCTACAAAAGCTTCAAGCTGATCTCTACCGATCAGTCTCTGTGCACCAAATGGGTACAAGGTGGTCCATTCAATATGAATGATAAAATTTGAAAAGCGTAAGATTTGTTTCTACTCATTCTTTAAATCGATTAAACAAAGCGATACCTCATTATGCAACTCATTGAGCATGTAAATCAGAGTGTGACTTTCATACCAAATGATAGTAAATGGATCCCTACCGAATCTGCACGTTTTGTAGCCATGGGGATGGATCCAAAAGCTACAGGTGTTTTAACCATCTATAGTCTTCATCAAAGTAAGTTACAGACGCTTGCGGTGTATGAGAAGCCAGACGGGATTAAATGCGGAACCTTTGGCGCAACGGCTTTGAATCATCGACATCTGGCAACGGGTGACTACAAAGGCGTCATGAATCTTTGGTACTTGACTCTGATTAAAGTCTTATGAACAGTCGAAGAGTGAGAGAGCTTCTACAAGTGTCAACACGGTATCAAATTGTTGTTGTGTTGTTGTTTCGGACAGGGATGTGGAAGTAGCAAATGTGCCGTTGTACTCGACTTTAGCTCACAAGTCCATTGTAAATGCTATTGACGGCTCTGGTGGTCAAAATAGTGGCAGCGGAGCACCTGAAATTGTCACAGGTGGTCGCGACGGCTGCGTCCGTGTGTGGGACGTACGTGTGGCGGAACCAGTGGTGACGTTGGCTCCTAAGGAGCACGACATAGCACGTGACTGCTGGACCGTGTGCTTTGGTAACTCGTACAACAATTCAGAACGTTGCATTGTCAGTGGCTATGGCAATGGAGATGTGAAAATGTTTGACCTACGCACAAACTCGCTCCGGTGGGAGACCAACTGCCAGAACGGCGTCGTTCATGTGCAATTCGACCACAAAGAAAGTGAGATGAATAAGCTGCTGGTCACCACACTCGATTCCAAGTTCCACGTCTACGACCTGCAGACCTTGCACCCGGAAAAAGGGTTTGCTTGCATGACGGAGAAGGCACATAAGTCTACCATCTGGCAAGGACACTTTTTGCCGCAGAACCGAGACTTGTTTATGACTAGTGGAGGCAACGGCAGCTTGAACTTGTACAAATAGTACGTTGCTGCTGCAGAGGTTTTGGTAGATTTTTGTGTAAAACAATGAGACGACTCGGTTTCTGTGTATTTGCAGCCACAATCCACTCTCCAGAACGGCCAAGGACGCTGATGGAAGACCGTACGGTATCTGTGGCACGGTTGAGCTACTTGACTCGCGGGTGCTATCTACCCAGCCGATTGTCAGCATGGACTGGAGGTGCGCAGCTCTGTAGATATAGCATAAGAGTCGTTCCGCTGCTAATTCAATTGATTGTGTACAGTCCGGATCGCGAGGGCCTCTGCACCTTGGTGTGCTTGGACAAAACAGTTCGCGTCTACACTGTGACGGATACGAACAAGTAGTAGTCAAAGCCTGCCGAATGATCCTTCTTTTCGACAAACAGCGTGTATCAATATCCCGATCGCTCGTTCTGCATTTAGGAGAAAAGAAGCACTACGTCATTATATTGCTACAAGTCCAGTCGGGTAATGTTCGCGTTTTGAGGTAAGCGGGTTAAGTTAAGGACGCGAAATCCTTCTTCAGAGATGCCAGATGTGTCAGCTTCTTCACTGAAGATACGCCAATGAGTCATTGTAGATTTTGCTCTCCTTAGTCACACTGTGCACTCTCTCGGTGTCTCCGGAGATGTGAGCAAGTACTTGACGTTGAGTCGACGTTGATACATATCAATCCTACATTACACTTTAGACTATTGCACGAAGCTCGACAATTGATGAGAAACCTCTATTTGGCAAGAGTAAAACGTACTGGTCAAGGAGCAGCAATTGCACTACGAGCAAAAGGACTACAAGGTCGAATGGGATCGTCACTCACTAATGCAGCAGCTTTTTTGGCGGTCATTCATTTGCTTAATGTAAGAGTGCTTTTTACAGCGTGTGTTTGATTTATCTCATGCGTGTTGCAATGCTTTTCTCTGTTTCTTCCGTCTCACTTTCCGGCTTTGCCGTGAAGGAAGCCATGACGTATTAGC
Source organism: Peronospora destructor (assembly GCA_011800735.1). NCBI lineage: Eukaryota > Oomycota > Peronosporomycetes > Peronosporales > Peronosporaceae > Peronospora > Peronospora destructor. Next base: position 715,448 of record WBRY01000009.1, on the reverse strand, counting down.
GTCTTACTCGATGGCACTTTCATGCAATTAGCACTCTTGACGAATATTTATTGATTCATGCAATCGATTGATCCCAACGTACATGTCTAACCACGACATTGATCGGCTCTTGCCGGCTACCAAACCAAGCAAGCGCTCTTTACGCATTTGATGGTCGTTTTGATTACTTTTCTCACGTTTGATTCGTGCTGCTCTACAAATGCAACGGCATACATTATTTTGCGGGATATTACATGTTGCACTCGGTCCCGTTACTCTCGGACTTGCAGACGTTAAGCTCGTCGTCTTTGTGCAAGAATCTGCTCTTGGTAGTCAATGGCGTCTCTCTTATGGTTTCATGAACAACTTTGAAATGGTCAGAGTGCTTTGCATGTTCTACCACAGCGGTATTTCAGCAGTGTTAGGCGTGGATGTTGCCTCATCGCTGTCAGTGTCATTGTCGCCTCGCAGCTTGCGAGGTAAGATCAGCCGTGCTCTTTGCGGGCCTATGGCATCAGAAAGCTAAAGTGTCTATTCTGCTTTTGCTCCTACTTGGTATCTAGGACTTCTTCGCCGTGCTGACACCGATAGGCCCACTCCGCTGCTTAGTTGATTTCGTTCACGAGAAGGGCACTCCGATTCCAGAGCTCCATTTGAGGCGAATGTCTAGGATTTTACATTGGAGATCACAAAGTCGCGACAAGTTACCAGCATTCAGGAGTGGAGGGTTTACTGCTGGGTGTTGGTAACTTGTTGAAGATTTCGTCCACCGTTTGCAGCTCGCAGCACAAAGTTCAAATTCTTTGAAGCGAGATCAGTCGCAAATTTGAGCACACCAACTGCGTCTGTGGCGAAAAGTTCACAGTTACCACGGCGTAGACTACGTGTCGAGACGGCAGCTATGTCTAAGCATTCAAGGCTAATACCAAGCAGCAAGTGGTGGTTCATCCCGAGTGCATGAAATAGGGAAGCAAGTAGATCAAGATGGGATTTAAGAGACGTCTTCTCTGACAACGTGTTGCTCTTCGTCGTGAGTTTTCGTTTTCGCAGTAGTCAATACTTTTGCAGGTTACCTGCAACAACCTCATCTTGTGTGGATTTTGCTGGCTACAATAGGGTCTAATGTGCGACAGCCTACGTGTTGGTACGCTTCGATGCGTTACGACACTACCGATTTTGTAGTTTCCGTGTGTCGTCATCGATCTGCTCGTCATTTCACAGTCACTTTCCCTGTCCCTTTGCCGGTTGGGGAACATTCTATAGAAATACGCCACGACAGCAGAACATTCAGACGTTCTGCTGATACTTAGCACCGAAGCTTAACGGAAGAGTATATTTCAGGATACAAGCGTGCGTGGATCTGTTTATCTTGATCGAGAAATTTCTATGCTTCTTGATTCCGGAGCCGTTGGAGAGAAGATCACATCGAGAAACGGACTGTCAAATTACCAAGACATACTGAGATGTTGTTTACAAATGCTTGGACAATAAATAGTCAATGAAGCATGCTGTTAGTATCTAGCTGCAGCTCAGACACGTTTGTAATCAAAATATAAGTGAACGAAGTTTACGTGTCATGCGTCGTGTATCAGCAGAATACTCGCGATTTTTGAGCGTCCTTGAAACGATCAATGCAAAGATACTTTATCTGAAAACCGGCCATTTAACTTCAACATGAGCTGAGGCAATAAAACTGATAGAAAGCTATTGCAATTTGCACGGTCAATGCGCTGGTAATGTTTGCATCGATCAGTGCGTGCGTTTTGGCTGCAAACAAAGCATTGCAGCATTATAAGGAAGAAGAGGCAGCTGCTGAAGACGTTTCGTACTACTGTTCGTACTTGTCGAGTGGAAACAGATTAGTCCTAGCCAATTAAGACTGCGAACCTTTACGTTGAGATCTCTCTGCCCGTGCCTAATGTGCCTTTTCACCTTGTGTTCGATCATTTTTTGCCGCGTCGAATTTCGCGTTCAGGCCGGAAGATCATGCGCGGCTCGTCGAAGATGTGCAAAGAGCCAAGTCAAATGCTTGCCCTGCAATTTCCCCAGCACACCTTCGCAAGTCGGTTGCGAAAAATTGTACAAAGCGAGCGTCAGAGCTTTTTTCGGGACAACCACACTCCGTTTTGCACCCTTCAGCTGGTAGGCTCGATTTAGGGTCGTTCGGGCGTTTCTCGAGCTTAGGGTCACATCGAGAGGAGAGCGTAGCTTTACCAAAGCACTCCTTGTATTTATCCATTCACACCACCGCCCAAACACCTTTCGATCGCAGAGAGGAGTTAGCATGGAGCCGTCAAATGGAGCGGTAGTGTGGGCAAAGGGACACATGATGCCCACTGCAAAACCTGAATCCGTTATCGACGAAGCTTCAGCAGGGAAGGACCGAGGCTGCAGTTGGCCACCAAAGAAGGCCGATTATCATCACTCGCAGATGGCGGCAGCGTGGCGAGGCAATAGCGATCTCCCGGTCCGGCAGATGCAGGAGCCGCAAGCCGGAGGAGTGCCCCGTTCTGTGTTGAAACGATTGCTGGCGATACCGTCTGCACCTGGCTCACCAATCGGTAGCCCCCGTCGTCGGTGTGCTTCAGCTTCTATTGTAGCCATGGTGCACAGTCCGAGAGCATTCGCCAACAGTGAAAAAAGTCCATTTGAAAAGCGAGACCCCACTGCCGATACAGCTTCTTATCACTGGTGCTCTCCAACGTTCGTGGCCACGGAATTTGGTAGTCACGAAAGCAGTAGCAACTGCAGCAGTCAATCCAGCAGTCCGATCCCGATCGGTCATTTTTCTGACCACTTGATCCCGTCAGACGAAGAAGAAGACGAGATTAAAGATGAAGTCATTATGCTGCGCCAACAGGTAGCGCTGCTTGTCAAAAGTCTTGAGCATGAGAAAAAGCGTCGCGCATCCGAACAGCACCTCATGCAGAAGGTAAATTATCTGCCACCGTGATAGTTCATAGCTTGCTGCGAAATGGCTGACCCCTTTGTATTGTTAACAGAAAATCATCGAGCTTCAAAGCTTGATTCGTGAAAATGGACATGAGGAGGACATGAGGATGATGGACTTAATGAAGGAGAGACCGTCGTCAACGCAGATAGGCCTTTCCTCGACACGGGAAAATGAGCTAGAGAACAACCAACCTAGGCGATGGTCAGCTCCTGTATATGAAGACGAAGAGGTGGAGTCATCGTCTAGCGGTTGTCTACAAAAGCAAAAGGATGCCAATGAAGACGAAGCGGCTGCACCGAAACACACCCGGCTCCGTGCTCGAATGCACGCCATCGTAATCAACAGTCAACGCGAGACACAGTAAGCCCATTGTTTCATAACCGAACGTCAAATGTCATGCAGTAGCTCACTTTTGATGTGCCTTGACTGCAGAACACTACGAACCCAATTGGAAAGTGCGAAGCGAAGCCAAAACAAGCGGGAAAAGGAGCTTACGCTCGAAACTACAGTCAAAGTCACAGCACTTGAACAAAAGCACGCTGCAGCCGAGACTCGACTCATGCAGGAAGCTGCAAACAGTGCCGCACAAGTGAAGAAGCTGGAGGCCGAAAAAATGGAGCTCGTCGCATGCATGCAGGTGCAACAAGAGCGTCTGAAGCAGCTGGAGCTTGCTCTTGGTGACAAGCAGATTCTGGATGACTCTCGGTGAGCGGAAGCCGAAAGGCGAAGTCCACTGGAGCACCCGTGATTCAAAGTTCTTGCAAATAATGAATGGTAGCCTCTGCATACTGCGACGAAGCAGACGCGAAAGTGAGGCTCAGAAAGAAAGAACTGCATGGACAGGCAGGCATCAAATGACACAATAGAATACAGAGAGAAGAAGTGTCAGTGCGCCGCTACCTGTAGACGATTGAAAGTCTACCTGGACTAGCAGCACTCCGCTCTTCCCTGGCATTCCTAACACACTTCACAGCAAACATCATAGCTGAAGTGATACGGATTCCACAGGTATGCAACAGCAATATCAACAGCAAAGCCTTGCCACCTAATACACACTCGGTGAGACAGCTTGCTCCTTTACCTTATACCAATTGGGTAAGCCGTGGTGGAACACAACACAACCAGAACAAACCAATGTAGTTATCGCGTAGAGCCGCTGAAATGGTGGTCGTGATGCGTGGTATATTACGAAGACGCGTTAAACCTCACCCGAATCTCCTCTTCACCCAATACACCAGCACTTATTGAGTTGATGTTCCCCGTGAAAACACGTCGTTCCCATATGGCAGTGTCAAAGAACAGGAACTGTGGCGCAAGTGAGCTGTTTGCCAATGAAGGTCCTGCACCAGATCCCATCGCGCTTCCAATCGAGCCAATACTGCCATTAGTACTCGCGCTTACTGATGCTCCAGTACTTGTGCCACCAGCCGGCGAGCTTAAATGGTTGTTCACAAGAGACGCATCAGCTGGAGACGCGCGCTTTAACCAGGTCTTCAGCTCGGCATGGTACCGCCACTCGCGGCTATACAATTCCTGGGCAGCGTAGGCTTGTAACACGTCCTTAGGCATTGAGTAGAAAATGAAGAACAGCGTCTCAAGATGGAATTTGGACAAATGCGTCGTCTTGAGCACCGGTGGTTGATTGTAGTAACATGTCGGCAACGAGAACTGCGGTTCCTTCGTCAACTGCTCCTCAGCCCATGGAGATGCAAACATCGGATGCAGCGGTCTAGTGTAAAGCAATAAGTGACGACCGGTTAGTCCGAATCTTTAACAGAAAGTATCACAACGCTACAGAACGTACTCTGCCGAGTTAAGGTTTAATCCAAGCGACGTAAGATCGCAACCCATTGCGAGGTTCTTCCTTGAATCGCTGCCTGGCCGGATGATGGTGTGCAGCATTCCGAGAAGCCCGTATTGGTTGCTCGGGTCTAACTCGCCATTACTAGCCTTTTCAGTAGACTGTTCGTCTTGACGCGGCGCACGAAAATGATTGAACGCTTCAGTCCCTAAATTTACGCTGCCGCTACTTCCTGTACCCATTGCTGGCCCGCCAGCACGGCTACCTATCGATGTGCCACCCTTCTGCTGTTCTAGCCGTGAGGATAGCATGCCATCTGCAGCCGATGAAGTAAAGCTCGAATTTCTCTTCAACTCTGCCGGAGGTCGCATGGGACTCTTTTCGCTGGCACCAGGTCCAAACGTCGAAAGCGCAGGAAAGTCTTCCTTCTGAATGACAAACTCAGATGGTTGAGCCCTCATGCGGTCAGCGACCGAGCCTTCAAAGCTCGATTCCAGTGATAGGGAGCTCATCCTGGCCAGTGCAATTTCTCGTAAGACAAAACTTTACCAGTAGAATTCAAGACAGCAGCTGCCAGTCAATTTACCTGGAGCCTAGAGCAGGGAACTCGGACATATCGGGCCCTTTATTCTCCGTCTGCAGCTGGAAATTCCGTCCTGCATTATCAAAGTTTTCGTAAGTCTTCTCAATGCTCTAAAGCAACAACTGGACAGACACTTTCTAGCCCACCAGAGCTGGTCCGGTGCAGCTCGTGCGTCGGAGGCATAGCAGCTGCTCCCACTTGCAAGCATTCGACACCAGCAACGCCTAAAAACTAAAGAATAACCCGAAAATAACAAAATTAGTCTAAAACTCTTCCAACCAACTAAAAAGAGCTGCAACTCACTGAACTCGGTCCTCCTTGCATGAGACCATCATTGTAGCTCGAATAGGGGCTATCTAGCTGAACAAAATTAGATTCTGTAATAGAAACAAATTAGCCATAAATTAGCCTCATCATGACTTTAAAAATAGCCTTATACGATCTAATTCGGACCTGATACGTCCGTGTCTAAAGGTACTACCCCGAGGCCATTAGCCATGGAATGAAAACTAGAAAGGCTCAAGTGTGGACCCCCGCTATTGCTCAGTCCGTTGCTCGTGTTCAAGTTCTTGGAGCTCGCAAACTCGTCTCGATTGTAGTAATATTGACTGGCGTCAAATTCCTCCTATTAGTAATAAAAGATAATTGTAAGCTACAAATTCACATTAACACGGACATAAACTACTCACGACGACGCACCTTGTCCTCCGCTGTCTGGATGTTGTCTTTAAAGTATGCAAACTTGTCCTTCGATGGATCGATCATGGCCACAGCTTCGTATGCCGCTTGGTGCTGCTTTTACGAAGACTGGCATATTATTTGTCCCCCTGATGGTGTGCACCACATATTCGTATGGACTTGACACCAGTTTATCATACGAAATATAACAATCATAACTCTATCGAACGGCATTATTGCGATCATTCAATTTGTAATTTTGTCATCATTAACATTTCACACACATTTAGGACTGTCAATATGTAAATGAAGATCACATGGTTATTAGAGCACGAGCCGTGATTGCGCTTAAGCATTAAGTGGTAGACGTGGATGTTGTTGTCGTTGCACTTGTGCAGAAGATGTAGGAAGTAAAAGTAAATATATTATCCAGTGTTAACTACTCTCGTTTATCAACACTACAACATGCATTCCCAGCGGCACTACAACTTGACCATGTCAAGCTGCATATGGCATCCGTCTGGTCCACACATCATCTCACGATGGGCCCGCGTCGCGACTGTATCTCCTCGTCCCATCTGTCAAGATGTCATCCAATAGCCAATCAGGTGAGGTCGCACATTACTGGTCTTGCACTTGAATCCCAAAACCTCGAAGACCTGTCAGAATCGATATATCTAACGCTCCTCCTCGACGTCATCCTGTATGGCCTTCAGCATGAACATCGCACGCAAGTCTTTCACCCTTGGTGCCGTCATCGATTTCGTCAGTATGTCCGCCATCATGTCTTCTAATATCACGTATCTTGGTACTAAAGTTACTTCTTGTACATGATGACCGATAAATTGACACCTATATCCACGTATTTGGCGCTTGAGGTACCTCTTTCTGACTCAAGCTGCTTGATGGCGGCTTGATTGTACATCCACATTGGCATAGGCTTGCACACGCGTATCTTCAGTTCGATCAACAACTCCTTTATCTCCAGTAACTCACGTCCAGCTTGCGACGCGGAGATAAATTCGGCCTCCATTGTACTCAGCGATACACCCGACTGCTTCTTGCATGACCATAGCACAACAGCACCGTCCATAGTCAGAACACCCATATACAGACTTACGGTCAGACTTGTTGGAAGCGAAATCTGCATCGCTCCAGCACTCAATCTGAACGTCTTCCGACGTTCGTCCTACACCATTTAGGTGAAATTTTAAGTTTTTTGACATCTTCAATACCTTGCGATCCGCTTTGCGGTCTTCCAATCCTTCGTAGTTGGTTTGTGCGTTTGTCTTGCAGCTTTGTGAACAGCGAAACAAATGTCTGGACGCGTGCATCTTGCAGTCCATAGTAGGCTTCCCACGAGCAACTGAAACGACTTCACACTTGGCTCACCACTGCACTGTTTGCAGGTAGGTAGTCCGAATCACCTTTGTCGACCGCATTGCACTCGTCTCCAAATGGACTTCGTGCCCCGTTCGCTGACTTCAGTCCGAAAACTCTCAGCAACATGTCGATCGTGACCTCTTGGTCCAAAACATAGCCACATGAGTCGTCCAGCGCAATCATAGCCCCAGGAACTTTTTTACAACCCCCAAGTCCTTGATAGACAAAGTCTTCATCTCCACAAAAAACTCGTCGACGGCGCTTTGTTTGGTGCCCGTGCCAACGGGTCGTCGACATACACACCGACCACTGTGCCTGCTTCACCTTTGTACTTGTAGCACAAGCACATGCCCGTCGTGCACTGTTGAAAACCACCTTGACGCAACTTGGAATGTAGCAACTTGTTCCACAGTCAACCCGCTTGCTTCAAACCATCGAGCGACTTCTTCAGTAGCAATGCCAGCTCGCTTGAATTCTTCACTCCGAAACTCTTGAGCTCCTTCCCATCCACAACCATGCCCTTGGGCACCTTCATGTAGATATCCAGGTGCTCCTCCTTTTCGGTCTTTACGTACGCATTTGGCACATCACCATGACGTGCCGGTACGTTCCATCGCCTGGAGAACACCAGGATCAAAGTTACCGTCACCAAATTCATGACGGCCGCAAACGTCAGTGTGTAGTCAGCTCTAAACACTTGTTCGTTCCCGCAAGCAACCAATCGAGCCTTGTATCGCTCGACATCTCCGTTTGCATCAGTCTTAGTTTGTACACCCACTTGTTGTGCAAAACATGCGCACCCTAGGTGGCACTACGATTTGCCAAACGTCGTTCGATTTCAGAGCACACAGTTCTTCGGTCACTGCAATCTTCCACTACCATTATGAGTATGGTATGAAGCATGATCTTTGCATCGAATCTGCCATTGAGGTTTTGGGGAGACGCCGCGGAAGACGCAACGTACATCCTCAACCGGAGCAGGACCAAGTCAAACCCTGGTGGGATATCACCCATGGAGATTTTGACGAAGAAAGTGTCTTCAAAGCAGTAACATCCTTAGACTTAGCCAAAACACACAGCAATAACTCGACCGGTGGTCGAATGAAGTTGACCATGTACCGATTGCCCAAACGATCTCGTGGAGTCATCGGACCTTTCAGGTCGGAGCAAATAACTCCACCTACCACATCGATGGGTGAGTTTATACCCGTGTCCTTCTTGGATCGGACCCGCTTGCACTGCTTCCCTTTGGCGCAGGCTAGGAAATGCACACGTGTCGTATCGGTGAGCCTGATGCCCGAAGTCGGGTTCTTGGCCGTTTTGATGATGGTATCAAAACAGAGATGAAAGCCAGGTGGTGATGGAAGTGTATCAAGGTACCACACTGAATATCCGAGTCGGATATTCATATTCAGGTGAATTGAGATACAGCCATTGTTTCCCTTGGCGGTGACTTCGGAACATTTTCACCGGACCCATCACTGCAACAACTAACACGTTGTTGTTGCAGTCAACATCCATGACTGGTGCACCTCCAGACCTGCAGGTCAACACGCGCCTCCCTCCTCGATATCAAGTAACAATCCTTGGTCTCGAGCTTGCCATACGAAACGATGTTGCGCTCGAGGTTTTTGGCGTACTGAACATGAAGAAGTCGAATTGAGCTCACAACTCCAAGTGCGACAACCTTGACGTTAACACTTCCATGCTTTGTGACGCGCAGCACACTTCCGTCGGCCGCGGCGGTCAAACATTCCGACCGACAATCTGTCGGGTTGATGAGCAGACTCTGACCATTGACCAAGTGTCTGCTCGACCCACTGTCAAGTATCCAATGTTTGTCTTGGATACTTCCACGTTGTCGATAGCGAAGATAAAGCTTGCTTCTGGGGTCTTCTTCTTCAGGTGAGGACACATCGATATGATGTGTCCTGTTTCTCCACATTTGTAGCACGTGCATGGTCCTTCAGAAGCGCAACTCGTCTTCACCTTCACCTTGTCCTTCGGCTCTTTTCTTGGTCCGACGACGTTGACTACGTCGCGTTCAAAGTTCCTTCCATGCGTATCCACCTCAGTCGACTACGCAAATTGTGCCAGCTCTTCAGCCTGTCGTATGTTGTCCGTGCGATGCATGTCCAGTCTGGACAACATCGTCGTCCGCATAGTGAACAATGTTGTCCAGCACGAGGTTGTCCGCACCTCCGCACGCATCACTGACGACCGTCAGGTGCAAGAAGTGGTCTGGCCAACTTCTGTGTACGCTTTCGGTGCCGTAAAGATTTTCATGCTCTGGGCAGGTGAGATCTTGGTATTGAAAGTCTAAAGCAATCTTTGCATAGCACGCTCTAAGGTTTGGCTTTCAGACCACCAAGTCTCCACCTGCCGACGGTAATATGTCCGCGCTTTTCCGGCAAAATGTGTCCGAGGACATCAACCTTGATGTCTTCCGGCCACGCAAAACCACACGCACGACACCCGACTTGGCGGACACATTCTTTGCCCCACTCAAGGAGCCCATACCGAGACCATGGTATAGTTCCTTGCCGCCGAAAGGTTGCAGGGCAAGCTTCCGCTGTTGCGCGTCCGGCATAGCGTCACCCTGATACCCAGGGTGAGCATACATTTGGTTGGACATACCTATACCAGGGTAGTAGCCCACAGGAGCACACACACCCCTGTAGTTGACAGGCTCAGTGCCTGTCCCATGTTGAAGTCTGCGGGACCCTCTTCAACATCTGTCTGTTTGTGTCGCCTAGCACCGAAGAAGGTCGCTAGCGACACATTTGGTGATCGCTTGGGAGGAGGAGTATGTTTCAGGGCCCGAAGGTTGATTCCTTCCCCTACTCCCAATACCGGCAAAACACACTTGACTCCGATGAGTCGTTTTGGTTCTTACCGGCTAGCTCGCTCTGGTATACCTCCATCCTATTCATCCGTTCGGATAGGTCCCCGAGAATAGCCAGCACCTTGTCCATCGCCCCCTATGGCGCTGTTGACTTCTCTTCCAAGTCGTGATCGTCAGCCTCGTCAACCACCACGTAAGGTGCAGCTTGGTTTGCTGCACCACCAACACGCTTGGTGGCTAGTTTTTGGGCTCATAATCTGTTAGACGAAGATGTTGTTGTCGTCGCACTTGTAGACGAAGATGTTGTTGTCGTTGCACTTGTGCAGAAGATGTAGGAAGTAAAAGTAAATATATTATCCAGTGTTAACTACTCTCGTTTGTCAACACTACAACATGCATTCCCACCGACACTACAACTTGACCATGTCAAGCTGTATGTCTGGTCCACACATCATCTCACGATGGACCCGCGTCTCGACCGTATCTCCTCGTCCCATCTGTCAAGATGTCATCCAGGTGAGGTCGCACATTACTGGTCTTGCACTTGAATCCCAAAACCTCGAAGACTTGTCAAAAACGATATATTCTAACACAAAGAGATTGCGGCGCGAATACGCAAGAAAAGGTCACCTTCGCACAGCGCTAGGTACAAGATAAAACGCTCTTAAGTAAGCATATGCTCACTGCATCTTGTTTTTTTTCTCGAAGGAACAAGCACTAGGAGCCGCTGTGCAATGCTAGAGCGATTTGTCGCTGATTTGTTAGTCTAATCATCGCTGTAGAACGCACACACCAATCCAAGCCAAGGCTGAAATTAGTCGATGTGATACATCGAGCACCAGCATACCAGCTAATTTAACAAATTTAGTGATAAGATGAGTATATGGATACGCTAAAAGCTAAAGAGGACGGAGACACAAGACGAGCCAAACGCCTGTCACTTCTTTTATTGTTTAGTTATTCGTAGGAAGCCGCCTAAAATATCTTTAGACGCTAAAAAAGCTAAAAAAAGTTAAGGAAGCAAGGAAATAAAAGGAAGCTAAGGAAGATAAAATAAGTAATGCCAACACGAAGTCTTCCTGGTTATCCATAAATTAATCGTCCACATCAAGAAGCTCCTACCGGAAAAGGAAAGCAAGAAAACCCATTGTATCAGATTCATTCGTGTATAATTTAAAATAATCAGTGGCTGAAAAGCCAAGCGTATGTGTATCCTGACGCTGGGCTGGCTTGGCATCTGATGCCTTCCGTTTTGCAATTTGGTATTGTACATTTCACAGGCTTTCTTGTAGCTTATCACAACTGTCTTCTCTTGCTGGGTGGGATTCCGCATTTACGGAATCCTCCGATGTCTTGCTAACAGTGAGATATTGTTGAGCCAGCTCAGTCCACACCGTCGCAGCAATCTCACTCATCTTCGGACTTGTTTGCGCCTCATATTGGAAACTTTGCTTCCCGTTTCTACGATAATTTTTCAAGAGACTCCAAGTAGGCAACCATCTACTTGGTTGAATCTGTTTTATGGCTTCATCATATTCTGGTGGTCAGCTCCGTCAAGGCTGTTCAACGCCTATGACTTCAAGTGTCGTGCTTATTGACCTATTAGGCGAGCACGCTAAATCGTACCGAACATGGTGTATTACGTAACACCCTGCTACAAACTTTCCAAAACACGCTGTTCGTGCCTACTTATGTCTTGGATATACCTACTAACGCAAATCTAATGTAACAGCGATCAGCCCCATTATACTGGTTAAGTTGCCAACTATCTAACCCATAACCTTGAGTTAGTTTGGTCAGTAAGTTACAACATGACAATCTTCCAATGTGTTCTGTACAGCTATGTACAGACACTCGCACATGATGCATACAATCCCGTTCTATCATGCATATGAACAAGACGCATTACTTTTGTAAAGCACACAGGAGCCTGTGATGCATTGTTCGAAACCGGTGTAATCAGCGTGGAGACTAGTAATTCGTTCCTAAGCCGCTCAGACTGCTTTAGTCCATAAATGCTGCGCTCTAATTCCAACGCCAGCTTTACCGGTACTGTTAACGCCAAATTTCTTCAGTGTTACAGCGGATATTTCCATACCGGGCGGAATCTGAAGCAATATTTTGTAGTCTGCTTCGAGTGATGCCTTGACGTAAGCATTGGGGACATCATCGTGCCTCGCTGGAACGCGCCAAATGATCAAGAATATTACGATGATACGGATACTGACCATAGAGATGACTGCCGAGTACGTTAAATATAACTCTATCTCTTGATCTAAAAATCACCGCGACCCACGAGTTGTGCCTTCATCTTGTAATCACCGTTTCCAAGCTTCTTGGTCTTGTACACCCATTTCGTCGGTAAAGGTTTGGTGCCGTTCGGGCGAACTACGATATTCCAAGTCTTGTTCTATGTCAGAGATCGCAATTCATCCTGTTCGGCAGCCTTCCAGAACTCGCTGTTTGCACTGCGTCTGGCCTGACCATAGTTAAGCGGGTCAGGTTCACCTACCGGCCGCTTGGTTTTGGCCGAAGTAGTCATTACAGCAAATGCCATTAATAGTGGCGACGATTGGCTTGTTAGTGAATTGGAGGCGAGCGTCGTTGAAGTACTAGACGGCTGATGCTTCGGTTCTGCACCTGAAATTTGGACGCCGTCTGCCTCAGCTTTCCTTTGAGACTTCTTCTTAACGCGTTTCGAGCGCCGCACTGATCCACTTGGTTGCTTCGAGGTTTTTTCCTTCTTGGAGCTTGTTCTGGTGACCGTGTTTTTCTGTTTCTCCTCCGCTCGCGCCGCGTCTTATTTCTTCTGGACAGCACGCGCACGAGATGTCGCAATTAGTTTGAGTTCTGCGTCATCTTCACGCTTGAGTGCATCGGCGACGAGCTTGTTAGTCGATTCGTCGAGGGTCTCGATGTCCGGACATGATGCGTCGTGATCACCGAGCGGTCACCACGTAGTAGCACCTTGTGGCCTTTACTTTTTTCGCTTTTGCCTTAGAATGAAACCGGTGACCATGTGAGCTTTGAGACTCTTTGTGACAGGGTCACGCCAGACTTGACACGGCGAACCAAAAGCAACGATGTCTGGAAGCTGGGCACTTTGCAGGTGAGATTTTTCACCGGGGAAGCTCGCCTGTAGTTGGCACGTGTAGGGCTGCAGTTTAATGTGAAAGCTGCATACTCGGCAGCGTCGCTCCAATGAGTGAGTGGCACACTGGATCTAAACAGCATACACCGAACCATGTTGAAAATGGTGTGATTCATTTTTTCAGCCTTCCCATTGGATTGGGGCGTTCCAGCTTCTGTTATCTGCCTTTTGATGCCAGATTGTTTACGTAAGAGATTCACCGACACGGTATCATATTCTCCGCCGCCATCCGTACGCAAGTTCAACCGTCCTTTTCAATTCTACCGCCGTTGTCGGCAACGTCTACGAATTAGCAACCGTTCTTTTTTAAGTCGACCATACCAAATGAGGCGCAGGTTCTTGGAAAGTGATGGCGCGTAGTAAACGTCGGAATGTGCAATTTCGTGAATTGCGCGATCGACATACGTCTCGAACGTGACTTTGCCAACCTTCGTCACATGCAATTTTCCTTGTTCGGCAGGGTGAGTCCATCTTCATCGTTGCATGCCACAGCATCGTGGAGTAGGGATTATCGCCTACAAGGTGGCGACTTGCTCCGGAGTCCATCACCCAATTGCACCGGTCTGTTGAATCGATAGCAGCGCATATCTTAGCGGCTTTATCGAAATTGACCACAGCTAGGGCGAACTGTTTGCTCTTCGTCGTGTTACCGCAACCTCCTCCGTTGGTGGGTGGAGTAGGGTAGTCCTTCTTCGGATGTCGAATTTTACCGCGGTTCTGAGACTTTCTTGACTCGCCGACTGATGCGACAACATCGCGCCCCACATGCATGGCGTTCTTCTGATCGTCTTCGATCTCTTGAGCCCACGCAATTAATTCTTGAGCGTGTGCAACATAGTCGAGGCGTGCTGGGTCAAACCGAATAAACATCATGTGTTTGTTTCTGAGAGCCGCGTGCTTGACGATATTGTCTATGATTCGTCCTCGCTTGACTGACTGACACGAGCTAGGTGTACCAGGTACATGAGGCGTTGAGACCACGACCGAGACGATTCTTTTGGTTTCATGAACATAATCAATGATGCTCATGGGTTACCGTCGCTTTGAAGATCTTAAACAGTTCTTCAAGAACGAACTCCAAATGTGGGAATATCGACCACGAGGTTGCCACATTCTGTCGGAAGTAGTCCGACGCGGTCGAGTCTTTCTCCAAGTACTCGCCTAATTTGTTTACCTTAACACGTTCTGCCCACCGAAATCCAGATGCCATCTCCGCCATTTCTAGCGCTTCCAAAAACGAGAATGCCCACTCGCGAAAACTGCTTCCTAGTCCCACGTAGAGTTCTTTGCCCGTAAATCTCTGCATCATCAGTTTGGATGTCTTATTATCAGGTACTGCAATCCAGGCTGCACCAAATTGCGCGAAGCCGCGCTGATACCGCTCGTCATCAATCCCTTGATGTGGCTGAGCCGGTTGCTGGACGCGTTGTCGAGCTGCTTGCGCGTGGAGACTGCCTTGGCGAACTGATTTGCACCAACCTGAACGTGCTGGCCTTGGTATAGATCTTGAAGCGTCAATCGGGAAGCTCCAAGCAATCCATCTTGCTGGGAAACTTCTCGGATACCGCTGGCGCTTGGATGATGTGGAGGTGATTCCAGAACCATCTGGACGGGAGCTTGACCATCACTTGAGCTCATGATCACTGGCCGATATCTGTCGTTCGAGACCGTCGAGTCTTGCGTTCATCTTCTGAAGTAGCGCAAGCACGGTGACATCTTCGTCGTTCTTGAGCTCGGGGTTTAACTTGTAGTAACAAACGTGCGCCTCCAAGATTCAAGCCGCTCTCCTTTCGTGAGAGCGGCTTGAATCTTGGAGGCGCACGTTTGTTACTACAAGTTTGCAGATATTCGGCTCATAACCTGTAAATCTACAAGGTCTGTCGCGCAGGTTGGAAATGAAAAAGTGAATATATATTTGTGTTGTTAGTCTGATGTGAACTACCTTCCTAAGATCTTTCCTTGGTTTCCTAAGAGTTGCTCGTATCCCTTGGAACTATACAACTCAGGTGCCTCTTCCGATGAGGCGCACCAGCAACTTCAAGGAAGGATGCCAATAGCCTTCCAACAAAAAGTGGTTGACAAGGGTTCTCACACGAAATGACACCGGTCGAGCAGGGGCTTCCGCAACACGTGACGACGGTCGAGTCCGGAACACTCCTGTCCAGCACTATCAGCGCTAGAGGGGAGTGATGCATTGTCAAGTAGCTGCGATTCGCCAGCTTCGAGCAGTGGCTTGTAGCAAAAAGAAAATACTACGTCAAACTCCTCCTAGAACATCGAGGCTAGTCTATTCATGTAGTGGAATACGTGGAAGGTACCCCGCGGCGGACCCGCATCCTTGATGTCGCATTTCTTCGTTACCCACATCTGAAAGTGAGTCCTCCTCGCGACGCATCCTCGATCATACGACACTTTGGGAAACATTTCCTGCGCGACCTAAAGGCGAAGCAGCTATCGTCGAGCCCTTGAAGTGAAAAACCGAAGTCTGCGCGTAAAAAAATGTTTGCAGCACAATCATGAGATGCTCTATGTAAGTCTGATAATCCATCTACGACAGCGATTACGCAAATGTCCTTCCGGATAAGATTCCCGCCGAGCTTCTCGCAAACCGAGATGTTCGACACGAGATTAATCTCGTTCTGGCTCGAAATACTGTGTGGCCACTTCCACGAGACCACATCAAAGCAATAGACGATGTCTTTGACAGTCGCAAGGCGGGCACGTGTGCAAGAGAATCTCGCCACATTTGAGCCCTACATTTTGTGTGAAGAAGGCTACTGTAGGTTGACACATTGTCCACGCTTTCAACAAATTGAACGACGTCACGATTCCCGCGCAGACACCAATTCTTCGGAAACACATGATGCTGATTTTCAGTCAAGAAGCGTCATCTACAGCGCTATTGACCTGATGCTTCATCAAATCCTCATGAAAGCGAGTTATTTATCTCACACACTTGCACAGTGTTTTCCATCAGTGCGCTCCATTTCTACTGCTTCGGTCGCAACTATCAGCAAAATCCTCATCGCCGTCTGCGCGAGAACACGGGAGATGAGGATTTGGTGGTGCCATCCTCTGCGACAAATAGGGGCAAGAAACGCTAAAGTTTGCATTGTATACTGATCACGCATCGCTGCGTACAGTAATAAAGAACCCCTATTGTCCCAACGAAAGATGCAAACTCTCTTTTTTTCTCCGATATGAATTCGTCGTTTACTATAAGCTGGACAAGAACAACATTCTTGCCGACGCATTGTCACGACGTCGTGACTATGAGCCCCGTACAGCGCTGAGTCATCAGCATGCTGCTGATGATGAAGGTGACGACGATAAATATGTATAGTGCATCCCACTGAATGCAGCAAGTGTCAGTCCCCGTGTTGTCCCTAGAATGATATAGTGTCAGTCCCCGTGTTGTCCCTACACAATGATATAGTGTCAGCGTATGCTTAACGACCGCGCCTTTGGTCATACTACTTGCGCTCTCTCATCGACGTCGCGCTAAGAGCTTTAACACGAACCAAGCGCGATGAAATCAGGAGGTATAGATCTGCTCTCTTATATCATCGATCTATTTGATGCTCCCGGAACGGTGGTGTTAGCTAATGATGCTGATTCGAGAGCCCCGATCATGTATCACAATACTCTAGCTGGTGGACGCCTTGGTCGTGATTAGACTTTCGCAGCTGGGTCCCATCTGCATAAGTTGGTGCACAACAGGGTCCACACGTGTAAAATCTGCCAGCGCGTAAATCCTTCACCTTTTTCATGTACCCGATAACCAGGTTCGCACTCTTCGTCGTTCAGCAAGATAGACTCATCTCATCCAGTCACTGCCAACGTCATCACAGCTGAAACCACGGCGCACTTCATGGATGTCGTCAAGTTGTACGCGGCTCGGCAGCAGACACCTTGTTAGAACGCATTGCTTGCGCAACCGAAAGACATCAGTAATCTATGATCGGAAGTTGATCTGTCAATCAGCATCTCCTGTTGCGCTGCATTCAAGCTCTCTGCAAGAGAGAGCAGGACGGACGGGGATACCGAGACCAGCTTGTGCAGCAATAAGACAAAATATTGCACCAATGCCTATCTTCTGTTGGCTTTCATTGTGAATGGTCACCTATTTCTAATCTACACATCAATGTATTACAAAGGGCGCGGCAGAATTTCATTAGAGCCTACATCTTTGTTGATTGCATTCGACACATACGAAAATCTAGAAACGAAACTCTGGGATTGCATCACGTTTTATGGTATTTATTAGGAGCTCTCTATAAACAGTTTTATCCAGACTCTAACCTTTCATGTAAATTTGCAATTGAGCTGTTGATCTTCCAGTGGCACATATCCTATCGTTCTAGCCTGCCACGACTCGAGAATGCAGCTAGGATGATGAGCTATGTGCTCAAATGGAAGATTTGGAGCTTAACGTAGCTAATATAGAGGTGGCAAAAAGGATGGAAGGCCTACACACGTCTGATCGACAGCGCCGTCCTATTTGCCAGGCCTCCTTTGTTTCAAAGTCAATGCTTGCCACAGCTAGATCTACAGCAAGTGAGAAACACCGTCTTGGGGGAAAAGATAGAGAAGATTGTAGCTGGTGCGCGGCTACCAGATCATCATCTAATTCTGCGCTACGCACATCTGGAGACACGTTGCCTAGTTGCAAAGAAGTGAGCATATGGTCGCAGCACAAATCCTCTCGATAGAAATTAATGAATCCCAAACGGCCTTGCTCAAGAAGAAATTGGCTTTAGCAGAAGAGCAAGAGGGTGAGATCAGAATAGAGTGAATACGATTGAGCTAGTGTTCACTCCTTTTGCCGATATGGGCCATATCTTATGGCCTTGCCGTATGTGGCCAAATCAGCTGAGGCCATGCCGTTGACCCAAGACTTTTGAGAATTTTGCTTTAAATATTATACAGGTTGTTCGAACTGTAACAATAAAAGTCACGTGTCTGAGATCCTCTCACTGCAACGCCAGCTAAGCATCAGCGCAGACATGAGCATTTAGGCAAAACATATCCGTATGCTACTAATTAAGTAGAATAGCTAAGTGCATGTGCTATTGTTTTCCAAGCCAAATTAGGAAGTAAATAGCTCCATCGCAATTTGTATTTTTATTGCATGTACATATAAAACTTTGTAAGTCCCCCTTACTACTATGACCTTGTGGCGCAATGGATAGCGCATCTGACTTCTAATCAGGGGGTTGTGGGTTCGAGTCCCATCAAGGTCGACTTTTGACTGGAGCCTTTCTTGGTGTTCAAGCCCCAAATACTAACGCAGAGCTTGACAGACGTAAGTCTTCGTGATCAAGAGCAACACCATGGAGGGCACCCACCATTTCGCTCAGTCGCTGAAATAGATAAAGTGCGCTACAGATTACTAGAATGCAAGTCAAAGCGTGGTTTAGCAATTGCACATGATATAGCAAGTGTCGACATCAATTCAACCGGCATGTGAAGAGTCTCATTCCCGAATAACCTACGCAAAATACGTTTTTATGGGTTATTATAAACCGTGTCAATTATTTAATACTTGGGCTATGTCGATGTAACAAATAGTTTATCTTATTGATGACGCCGACCATCGTGTGTTGCCTATTTACTCACTAATTAGGGATAAATACACCAGCAATAGAGATATCTGTTTCAAGCTTCTCCAGAGCGTTCAAACAAACCATGGAATTTGTCGCGCTGTGTTAGCCTCCGTACTCTTTGAACACTCGTTACAAACGTTTTTGAGCTCATTTATGCTCTCCAGCTTGAAGTCTCAAATTTGGACAAACAACGACCATGAGTGAGCTGGTGAGATTATGAGTGCAGCTCATATTGGACTTCCTTTTGCCCAAAGTTGAATGATTTTGAACGGAACACAACTATAGACTTGCTTGTGCGTCGACTCGCTCACGTACCCAGGCTATCGTTCGTGATTTTCTTCTGTGCGCTGTCTCCAGACCAGGATTAAACGTTACCGATATTAAGATAGTATACAGAAAATGGACAGACTTGATCTGGGCATGCGAGGGGGCGAAAAAGTGTTAGGTAGAAAAAAGAGGACGAATACGCCGCCGAGTAGTCTTAAAATCTAAACATAATACGCGAGCCGTCTACTGGGCGATAAAAGAAATCGCTGATTGCATTCAATTTTAAATCAAGAAACTACAGTCTTGACAGCCGAATATGGGACTGAAGCCATGTCAGGTAAAAATTGTGTGACTTATAGAAAGGGCGTCGTTAGATCGACAAATGTGTTTGTTGCCGTTCTGTATGTGTAATATCAGGATATACCATGTTTTTACCGTGTATTGCTCATTTACTTGATAATCGGGTAGTTTATGTCGATGTAACAAACCTTAAAGCCTCCCTTAACTATTTGCCTTGTGCGTCAATACCCTGTTTTTTTGCAGCAATCACAATCATCAGTTCCCTTAAGCTAACGAGTACTATATACTTTCTGTATTAACACACTCAATGCCATCTAAGAGCTTAAACTTAGGAGCGTATAGTTTTGGTTCATACAGTGCACATTTCCACGTCTATAAATATGAAGTCATTGTGTATGAGTATCCTAAGATAGCTGCAGGATCAAGTATCATATAGCTCGTATTGGAGTCGCTGTAGAAAGGAAAGATCTAGTGGAAATACATGCCCCTGTTGACATCAAGCAAGTCGATGACTGCCTACCTGGAGTCTCTTGAAAAATTATCGTAGAACGGGAAGCAAAGTTTCCAATATGAGGCGCAAACAAGTCCGAAGATGAGTGAGATTGCTGCGACGGTGTGGACTGAGCTGGCTCAACAATATCTCACTGTTAGCAAGACACCGGAGGATTCCGTAAATGCGGAATCCCACCCAGCAAGAGAAGACAGTTGTGATAAGCTACAAGAAAGCCTGTGAAATGTACAATGCCAAATTGCAAAACGGAAGGCATCAGATGCCAAGCCAGCCCAGCGTCAGGATACACATACGCTTGGCTTTTCAGCCACTGATTATTTTAAATTATACACGAATGAATCTGATACAATGGGTTTTCTTGCTTTCCTTTTCCGGTAGGAGCTTCTTGATGTGGACGATTAATTTATGGATAACCAGGAAGACTTCGTGTTGGCATTACTTATTTTATCTTCCTTAGCTTCCTTTTATTTCCTTGCTTCCTTAACTTTTTTTAGCTTTTTTAGCGTCTAAAGATATTTTAGGCGGCTTTCCCGCGAATAACAAACAATAAAAGGCAGCTTACGTTTTAAATTGAATGGTGTACGCATTCTGAAGCCCTCTTACTCGTAGTTTTTTGCCGTTGATTCTTGGGTCTTTAGTCGCTGGTATTTTGGATTGAACATGTTTCACAAGAGTGTGCCCATTTCTGAATGTACTTATACATTTGCGGCCACAAAACCCCATATCGCGCGAGATATGTTTTTTTCGCGACCGAGGTGACCGTCAGCAGGATGTCGTGGAATTCATGAACCAAACAAGCTCAAAAGTCGTCCTTTGGGGATGACGACATGCGGAGAATTGAAGACGTCCATCGTATACGTTAACACGCGGGCCATCGAGTGCGTAACGTTCGATGTCGGTTCGTTAGCTTCACAAGTGATCCCTCACTAGGTTGCGATGATGATTATAATTCCCGCATAGAATGGATCTTGGCGTAAGCCTCAGCTATCTGAGTCCAAATCGGCAGCACAGGTGACGTAATCATCGCATTGATCCCCAGCTCAATGAGCACGCACAAATAACATCGTCGTCATTATCATTCTCCATCTGATGACCCATGTCGCGCCGCAGATCATAGTCTCGGCGACGAGACAGCGCGCCAGCAAGAGTATTGTTCTTGATGGGCTTGCAATGTGTGTTCGGCAAAGAATGACAATCAACGTATCATACATTGGCTTCTTGGCGGTGGTGCGCGATGAGGCGGTAATCTAGATTGAGAACATTTTCTCGCCGAGCAAATACACTCTGAGCTTGATCAGAGCGCAGCCAACCATTCCTTGGCGTGCACCAAACAAGTCCTCTCAGCTGGATTTATCTGTCGTGACTGAAACCTCACGGCGGCTCGCGACCTCTTCATCGAGCTGCATAAGGGGGCGTGTTATCGCAAAATTGCTCGCGTCGCACACAACGCGAAACGGCTCGGAATCATCAGGTAATGTCAGCATCGGTGCTTTGGACAAGCTCGCCTTGACGGAGTGATTGTGTTCTGAAACGCCACACCCTACAGCATCTTTTCTGAGTAGCATCTATAATGGCTGAACTATCTCGACAAAACTCTTCGTATACATATGCAAATAACTCACCAGACCATTCAGTTCCTTGGAGTTAGCAAGGAACATATTGATGTGACCTTCTCAGGGTCAGCGTGGGTACCTTCTTTGCTAACATAGCATCCAAGTACCGGGATGTCAGTAGCGCAGAATAACTAGTTGTCAAATTTGCATATAGTTTGTTTTCGCGCATCACTTGAAACACCTGCTTCAAAACTTGGAGGCGCACTACCGTAGTGCTGAGTTGATGCTCAACGCGGCTGCAATAATGCTGTCGATATAGCTTGGCGAAAAGTCGCGAAGCGGACGAAGCACCTGTGCCATCCGACTGAACGTAGTAGGAGCATTTTTGTATTGCTGAAAGCGTGCACAATGCGCCAACAGCCGGTAGCTTTCTTCACACAAAAATCGAACTCGAATGTCTCGCGAACGTGGCCAGCCTGGCGGCGGCCCTAAAACAGTCATCCGTGGCGACGTATTGATCACACGGTCACGTCACTGCCGCGTCGCGCGATAATTCAACTAGCCACGAGATCAACCTTGTGCCGCACTCTACGATCCATTGAAAGTTCAGCTAAGATTTTGCCCGGATAAATATCGGCATGTTCACGGGCGATATCGCAAGCAAAGTTTAGACTCCGCGCTCTTTGGAAGGGCCTCCACAACCTCTTTGTTGACTGCCTCGGTGGAAGAAACGACATACACTTGCTCAATGTCGCCGCTGTAAGCCACAAAAGGGCAGACATTGCAAAGAGGACTTGCTACCTCAACAGCATTGAAGAGGTCAATCGAGCGCTGTTTAGCAATTTGCAAAGTGAATATATGAAGATTCTTAGTTCGCCTGTGCTACTTCTAAGCCTACTGTTCGAGAGTCTTTTAGAACCTTTTGCAATGACGTCACCTACCGGTTTCCACTGCTCGAGGCGCTTCCTATACCCTGATCAACAATATAGCAGCCACGACGCGGAGAACCCACCACCCTCCACATATTCAAGCGCGCATACGGACTGCGTCACTATGGGATCGACCTGAACTGCGTGCTGACGTAGATTCATTCGACTCGGTGTTGGTGGTAGTTTTCTTGCGTCTCGAGCCCTGCTCAAGACTAGTACGTCGCTATTGCAGACAGATACACCCCTCTAGACGTTGAAGCTCGGCCTCGACTACGTTGGTCACATGCGGATCATCCGTCTGCTCATTCTCGTCAAAAAGAGGCGGAAGCTCGCCCTCGACCGCCTCGGTTACGCTCGGGAATCCCTGCTCGACCGATGTGTTTGTATGCGGAAACCTCTGTTCGACAGCCTTGCTGTTAATCGGTAGCCCCTGCTTGACCGATGTTAATGTGTGCAAAAACCTCTGTTCGACACATTCGGCAGATCTTTGAGCGTCCATGTCTCGTACCAGCGACTGGACTCGCACGCATCCGTTCGTCTTTGTGGTTGGTCTGACACACTTGCTCATACGTTGACGCGCTTTCACCTTATCGTTAGCGATGAAGCAGCACAAGAGCATTGTACTTCTCGTGTAGTCGTTGAGGTTGAGTTTGCTGTGTAACAAGTTGGAAAGCTTTACTCGTAGCATACAATCGCTTGTTTCTTGCGCACTAGCTGCAATGCACGTATGGCTCTTGCTCACAGTCGTGTCCCGGCGTACTTGATTCTTGCTTCGTGACGGCTGCAGCTGATCGTTCTGCTGACTCTGTGTTGAAGCGTCTGTGTTCCGCTTTTGGTTCCGCGATGGGCGAGCTAATGTCCTCATCAATCAGATATTGTCCAATACCACCGAAAATGTCGATCACACCAGGCTCGCTGCTACTACGCGGTATCATCGACACGAACATCACGCTTTGTGAGACCTATGCTTGCGTCATGCAGTCGATATTCCTTGTGCTGCGTGAAAGGCAAGCAGCAGACAGCGCTCACCTGAGTCGTCGAGCGTTTCCGCGTCACCATATCGATGTGCGCGTAGCACGCACTGTCAAATACACGCATTCAGTCGATCTGAACTCGCGTCTGGACTTAATTCGCTCGGCAGCATGTCATCATTGCCTCGCACCAGTAGACTTTGCTCATCTTAGTCTTGATCAGTATGTAACGAATCCATTTCAACTAACCTGCAGTTCATTCGCTCTGCCATGTCATTGTGCTGGGTTGTGCGGCACTGTGAATTCCCACTTTATCTTTAGTCGGCAGAACCGATCCATCTCCTGGTCACATTACTCGCCGCCGTTATCGCTGTGTAGCACTCTTTGTAGATACCGCACTCGATCTTGATATTGTGGAAGTAGTTTTTGATCGCCTCTGTTACGTTGCTCTTTTTGCATAACTGGTAAATCGTCGTAAAACGGCTCTTTATCATGATGGACGTTATGGCGCAGCGAGATGCTCATGTACTCAGTCCCAGAACGTACTCTCCCGCGCTGCATACTTCGCCTTGCTGCCGTTTAATGTCTTGCGCCTTGCTTTTCCATCGCAGATAAGCCGCAAAAGACGCCTCCGTCCATGCACTTGCCTTTGATGGTATCGTCCTTCATCAACCGGTTCACCTATGAGTAGAATATATGCCCGAGTCGGTGATGTCACAGAGCAGCTTCTCTGGCACTCCTCGCCTCAACAATCAGCATTATCAGCATGGCACGTCTTTACCCCGTTGCGATACTCATCTGCTTTTCTTCACAATGCATCCATCGCAGGAGATCTCGGCCGTTATCTCGCGCGCTGTCACCGCCGTCAGCAAGAACAGGTTCTTGGTAAGGCCCTTCACGTGTGGCGCGTTCTCACGACTCACGTTCGCTCGCGTTGTACCGTTAAAACCACTGAATCTTGTCCCTTCAATCGCGCGCTGTTCTCTGCCCTTACCACATTTCAAGCCAAAGTTAACACCGAATACTCGTTCCTTTCTTGTGGAGGCCACCGCTTTTCTCTTCAAGCTTATGTGGTACTCTTCTTCTACCCCATGGACTCTAATACTTTTCTCTTGGCGTCTGCTTACATGCAGCGCTGTTGCTTACTCGATGTGGGATGAGTCCTTGTTTCGCACCTTTTCAGAGATGAGCTTACGCACGAGGTTGCTAAAGCTGAATTGGGTCACACTCATGGGGAACGCTTGCACCAGACTATCACATGATGCCGGAAGGCTGCGTTGCATCGATGCACACACATAGTCTTCGCTCGGTGCGCAGCTGGCTCCATTACTTAAGTATGAGTTGTTCCATCACGTGCGCGCTCATGTCCGTCTCGGTGTACTCAAACCTTTCCTTAAGTCATAGCCGACTTGCTATGTCTTGCGTGCGGTGAAAGCGCTCAAGTGCTACAACATGACCATGTCAAGTTGCATATGGGGTCCATCTGGTCCACACATCATCTCACGATGGACCCGCGTCGCGACCGTATCTCCTCGTCCGATCTGCCAAGATGTCATCCAAAATCCAATCAGGTGAGGTCGCACTTACCTGTATCTTGCACTTGAACCTCAAAACCTCGAAGACCTGTCAGAAACGATTTATTCTAACAATATCCATCTCAAATTGCACGTGCAAACGCATCAAATATTCCTCGCCCCGTCGAATATTCAAATGTCGGCTCTTGGCCTTATTGTTGGTGATCGTCGTCAACACGGCACGATCTACCAGACTCTCCTAACGGCTTGC
Source organism: Peronospora destructor (assembly GCA_011800735.1). Classification (NCBI taxonomy): domain Eukaryota; phylum Oomycota; class Peronosporomycetes; order Peronosporales; family Peronosporaceae; genus Peronospora; species Peronospora destructor. The sequence continues at coordinate 690,153 of WBRY01000009.1, read as the reverse complement.
AACTAAGATCGCAACTGTGGTGGTTGATGAATTTGCAGCGGTTCCGTTCTTGTTCAAATAGGTGCGTCTAATTTGTATACCCAACTTGCTCAGTTTATTAATCATTAGGAACGCGCAGGTTTTGTTTTCACAAATAGGCTCGCCAATCGCGTAAAGGTTCCTTGTATGGTTATAGTCAGGCACATCTTTTGATCGGCCAATTTAGATTTGACAAAGGGAAATGGATATGCGAGCTATTCCAGACGGTTATGTTTTGAGACAAGAGCCAGTACAATCGTTGGGTCCGCCAGGTGCATCGTCGTCTGCACAAAACTTTTTTTGCTCGAATTTGTTCTTACCGGCGTATATGTATTTATTGTTGGTGAGGCACTTGGTTAGTGGAATGCAAATGCAAAGTAAATATATTAGGTCCTTAGTTCGCAATCTATTTCTACTGGATTCTTTCGACTACACAATCGTAATCGCTGTATCGCGCATTACTAATCGTCTAAACGTACATTCTTTTAGTTGCCTTGCATGCCGAGGCGTTTCTTTTATAACATTTATAAGCTGACAACTAATCTTTACACTTTCGTTGAACACAGAAACCATTGTGTTTGGTAATTGTTATACAATATGTGACTAACGAAGCCAAAGAAAGCTAAGCTTTTCAGCTTTGAAAGATAATGCTCGCTTTGTAATGAATTTGTCGCTCCTGAATTATCGGATTGTTTCTGATTCGACAGCAGATCACTTTCCTACCGGAACGGCTCGCCCTATTTTTCGGTACATTACCAGACAGCTACTAACTCTATTGACCCATTTTTGCCGAGATGTGGAGCATTAGTACCGTGGCGTTCGCGCTTGTGATGCTCGTCGGGTTTTTGTCAGTTTGTGTTGCCACTCTTCTTATGCTTTTTGGTCATGGAATAGATAAGCAGAACACGCGGCGTGGGGCTCCACACACCTCTTCACACCAGGAATTCCTGCTTACTCATGTGCATGCGGGCGTTGAGGAATCAGGTCTAATGGAGAGAATCAGACCCAATGGGGAGATTGTGCGACTGTTCTACCGCTTCTGGCTGCCTAGAGATCTGGACAATGCTAAGGATGCAAAGGCAGTGGTGGTTGTGTTGCATGGTATTAACTCCCATAGCGCCCGTAACAATAAGTTTATGGTTGAGGTGCTGCAACACGGTTTCTTGGTAGCAGGAATGGATCACGAGGGAATGGGAAGAAGTGATGGTAGACATGGATACTTTTCAAGTGTACATACATTGGTAGACGATGCCATTGCCTTTGTCGACTTGGTCAAAGCCAAATATCCTCGACAGAAAGTCTTTTTATTCGGAGCGTAAGTGGTAGTACGAGCTGTTAAGTTCTTAACAATTCGTCAAGTAATGGTGTTTCTTGGTGACAGGTCGCTGGGTGGGTTGATCATTCTGCATGCGCTCAGTAAAGGCGGCCCGAAGCTCGTTGATGGAGCTATTATCTTGTGTCCGGCCATTGAGATTCACGAGGCGTCGCGACCGTCGCATCTGATGGAAGCCATCGGCAGATTATTGCAGGAATACACGCCCAAATTGCCGCTGGTGAAGGCGAATAATGGCAAGAACAATTCTCCAGAAGTTGCGGCTATTGCAGATGCAGATAAACTGGCTGATCCTCTGTACTATCCTGGCAAGATGCGTATTGGCACAGGACTAGCTCTGTTAGAAGGCATCGTGAGCATCCAAGACAAATTGCAGCTGATCGAGACACCATATCTTCTGCAGCATGGCACGGCAGATAGAGCTTGCAGTGTCACCGGTTCAGCGGCACTCCACCTGAAAACGCGCAGTGCCGACAAGATCTTCAAGACTTACGAAGGAGGACACCATGATTTGGCCAGCGAGCCGCCTCACATTCGTAATGCTGTTGTGCACGACTTTGTGGTTTGGCTAGAAGACCATTCCAAGCTATAGTCGACGGCAAATTAGAAGCTCATTTACATGAAACACGTAATTAGTCGCTGGCTGGCAATGATACATGTTCTGTTGTTACGAGATCACTCAAAACGAAGCAAAAGATAGAGTGGCACCACATGCAAACAACCGTGCACTTACTTGCCATCGATCTTGCCATCCATGGCATCCACCAGCACGACTCTCTTAGCCAGGTACTTTTGCAGAAACTTACGTCCGAACGGGATATACGAAGTACCGTACGAGATCATGCTGCCAAACTGCACCAGGAGCAGTACGATCACAATAAACCAGTGTGAAGACCAAAAGAAGGCCACAATGATTGTGAGTGCCAGAGAACCCATCCAAGCACGACCAGTCACACTTCGTTTGCTCGAAAGCATGCATTTCTGAAGACGGTTCTGACCCATAATGAAAATGAGGCTGCAGAAGGTGGCAACGTTACTCAGTGAATAGAAGAGTGCGTAAAAGCGAACGTGGTGCACACCCGTGAACAGCATCACCGTGGCTGCGAAGACGAAAAGACAACTGAGCACATAGCAGCCAACGGCGCACAGTGCACGCTGGTTAAGCGTGAGCTGGTTGAACTCATCACCGATGTCGTCCAATAGTCCGTCCTCTTCGTCGGTGTCGTCGTCGCTCGAGTCCTTACGACGTGACTTGGCCGTTTTCTTCTTGTCCTTGATATCAATATGAATAGACTCTCGAGCCGAGCTCATTAGACCGTTGCCACTCTCCATGGCTTTCTTGCTCTGTTTCGTGCTCTTGTTAATGCTGTCTTTGGCCTGTTTGGCAGCTTTTTCGGTGCATTCTTGTGCCTTTCTGCTGGTCTTTTCCAACTCCTGTTGCGTCTGCTTGACAGCCTTCTCGATACTTTTCTGTGCTTTTTTACTGGTCTTTTCTAACTCTTCTTGTGTATTCTGGGCAAGGTTCTCGAGCTTGTCGCTCGCCTTCTTGCTCTGCTCTTTTAGTTGGTCCATCATGCTCTTACAACGAAAATCTTCTTTTGTTTCGTTGGTAGATATACCAAAGTGTCTCTGATTTTTTTTTCCGATGGATATCGTACTTTGAAGTATAATAAAATCTAGATATAAGAAAAAACAAACATCTTAGCATACACCAAGGCGATGGTAGACCTAGAAACGACATCGAGTCATACATAGGGTGAGCTTACTACAGAGGAGACCGCTCAGACGCTGTAAGAATGGGATGAGGGTACGCTGAGAGCTTGTAGTTACTAAAACGTGTGGGTGAGACGCATCATCATGGATGGCTTTAGTCACACTGAAAGTAAAGTGAGTATCAATGGCAAAGAGGCTAAGAAACCAACTTCCATGGTGCAAACAAAGCTGGCAAATATGCGCCAGCAACGACGACATCTTTTGCAAAAGGAGGGGATAGCTATATCATGTAGACTGGCCTCTTAGAATTTCAAATCCATTTGACTTCCACCCTCGGATCAAACAATAAGATGTTACGATGAGTTGGGATGCTGAATGGTCGGTTGTGGGAGGATAATTTTACCCTTCACAGCTCGTTGTCTTCATCATGTCAATACATTTTCATGTCGAATTGACATGTTGCAAGACATTGAGCAATAGCGTCTCGATACATGTTATCCGAGTCATAAATGTGGATAAGTCTTTTGACACGATACTTCGACAGTACGCTTTGCTTTTTCAGCCTTCATCCATCTACAACATGTTGAATCTTGCCGTAGATAGAAATAAGTCTAGCCAACACTGTTGTTGTCGATTGCATGCTCTTCTAAGTCGTCTTTCTCGCAGAGACGCTCGAAGTTTTACATATCGAAAATCTAAGCTTCATCTTAGCAGCTCTTAGCTGCCGGAGATCTCGGGACATCTCATTGCGTTGCCCCGTACCATTTCCGCGGCGAAGCGCACAAGCTGCACCCAGTTTGCTATCTCTCTTTCGTTTCTTGACCTCATAAAGACCACGTTTCCGCTCAGGAACTCGATGCGGAAGCCACCATGTCCCATCATCTCGATCTTTGTCGCTAGGCGCAAATCCAGCTCGCCTCGAGGACGCCGCCAATAGCTCCTCTTGTACAGCCTAACTTTAAACGACCGGAAGTCCAGTATACATCAGCGCTTGCTCCAGCTGCGCCGAAGTAGTGTAATGGACTCACGAAGGACAAATAGACTGCCGCAGTAAGGCAGCAGATCCAACTGCGCAGCTTGAGGGGGAACGGGCAAAAAGTCGATAAACTCAGGTGTCGTGTATCGATCGTCAGAACTAGCTGCTACTTCCTCAGAGTCTTTCCGTTTAAGTGCTCAAAAAATAACTTGTTGAACATGATATTTCTCGACACGAATCACCTCGATTGCTTCCTTCATGCATAACCATTCGGTTTCCAGCTCGGCTTCGTCATCATCATCTAGCTCTAAGATTTTGACCTTGAGACGGTACTCGCGCTCCATCTCGAGCAAATCGTCCTCTGTCATCGAGTTCCCGTCCTTGGCTTGCAGCGCAAATCGTTCGAAATTGGTCCGGTGCAGCACACTGCGGGTGCAGTTGCTTGGCACTTTGCTTTTCGAGCCAAAAGGAAACACCGCTGCTCGCTCGAACGGGTCGAGCCTATCGAGACTGTCGTAGTCGTCCCAGAACTCCTTCATGGCGACGTTTTCGCGAAACATTTGCACCGTGTTGATAGCATCACTCACATCAAAGTAGCCGTGCTCTTCAAAGAATGCGAGACCATCCGGTGTGCGTCCTGCATACACGTCAAGCAGATGTCGATCGAATGGAGTAGCTATTTCTCCTCGGTGCATAATTGCTGGTTGATGTGCAAAATCCCGACCGGCATGAGAAGTTGCGCCTTTTTCAACGTCATCTGAGTTGATCTATGCGCTAAAATTAACTCCATTGTTGGCGCTGTGAGAAGCACGTGCTCGCTGTCACCCCAACGAGTTCGAGGCTGATTATTTTAGTGTCATGTTCAAATTCAAGTACTTTGCGTGCCTTAGACGCACGCCAATGACTTTTGGGATGCAATCAAAAAATGAGATATCTTACCAATGACCCCAAGAACCTTCGTGCGTCTGCAGCTAGTGGCCATGTCTTTGATTTCGAGGTCTGCATTGGCTTGGAATTACCAAAGAAACAAAAGTTATTCGCACCAAGATAAATAAATGCATGTACTTTGTTTAAAGGATGGCACTTAGCTGCTGACGTAGCTAGCTGCTTTGGAGCAACCCTTCCGGAGAACGACCCGGCCGTAAGGAACGAACGAAGCGCCGTACCAGAGCATTGCAACATACTGTGTAATCACCAGCAACAGCACCAGTGGCCCTGCCTTTGGGAAACCAAAGGCAATAATAAGTGTCGTGCACATGGCACCCAGCCAGACGCAGCAGGCTATACGTCGAACAGGCATGCACATGATCTTGAGCTGTCTCATAGGGCTGATCAAGAAAAGCGAGCTACCAATACTGCACAGTGATCCGAGTGTGTAAAAGAAGGCAAACTGCTTCAGGTGTTTCGGGCCTCCCCACATCATCAACGTAGACAAGAAGCCACAGAGTGCACCGAACAAGTAGCAGCCAATAGCTCCATAGAGTCGCTGACGTTTGGTAAGGCCACACATTTCCTGCCCCAACTCATTAAGCAGTCCCTCCTTCTCCTGATTGACATTGATAGGCGATTTGCCTTCCTCCAAGTTGCTCTCATTGACCGTGTCAGCGAGCGAGGACGATGAGTTTGACGACTTGACTACAGTCGGTACCTTGATGCTGAGTGCAACAGCTTTCGCCTGCAATGCCGCCGATCCTTTCTGCGTCGCTTTTTGTGCCACATCTTTGAATGATCCCGCTGTGTCTCGCGCTAACGTCGCCGCTTGCGTTGACTTGGCCTTTAATTGCTCCAGCATGTGCGACGTATACTGGAAAATATCGGATATTTTCCAATCAAACGTTTCTTTACGAATCTCCCCATATATTGGTAATATATTCCCATTCTTTCCATCACAATAACAAAATGTCGGAGTCGGAAGAATATGAATACGAATATGACAGTGACGAGCAGTTTGATAGTGACGAACAGGAGGAAGTACGAGACGGAGAGGACAGTGAGGAAGCGATGAACAAACGCGTAATCACTCGTGAAGCACAGATCGCACTTGAAAATACCTTTTACGAGGCTGAAGATTTTCGTCAACGTGGGGAATTGACGCAGGCGCTCGACTATTTTCAGCGTGTAGTGACGTTAGAGCAGGAAACGACGCCAGTTGAAGAAAGAAAGTGGAGTTTTCAGGCACTTGAGCACGTGGTGAAGATTTGTGTGAGTCGACAACAATGGGACGAGATGCTGCGTCACTATGAGCAAATGCTCGAACACTTGGCATTTGTTACAAGGAATGAAAGCACGGAATCAATTTCATCGATTTTGGAAGTGGTTTCTAATGCTACGGTCAAGAAAGAGGCGAAGAGTAGTGCCAAGTATACGTCTAAAATGTATGAGCTGACGCTGGACAAGCTCAAGGACGTCAACAACGACAGACTCTGGTTCAGCATGAACGTTAAGCTGGGGAAGTTGTATTTGGATATGCAAGAGTTTGATCAGTTGGAGAATCTACTGCAGCAGCTGTATAACTACTGTCAGACATCTGATGGAGTACAAGATCAGTCGAAGGCCACGTCGCTACTAGATGTCTATGCGCTGGAAATTCAGGTAACGACGACGTAGACGTGATGAATGGAGTTAACATGAGGCTTACATATTTACCCACTTCATTGTGCATGTAGCTGTGCGTGGCGACTAAGAACGGTGCTAAAATGCGCGTCATTTACTCAAAGACGCTAGATCTGGATGCTGCCGTCGCTGACCCGCGAATCATGGGGTAAGTGTTGTTGTTTTGGTATAGCAGTCACCGCAGTAGACGACTGTTGATCACATTTGGGTTTTGTGATGTAGCGTTATTCGCGAGGAGGGTGGCAAGATGTATTTAGAAGAGAAGGAATGGATGCTCGCGTATAATGAGTTTTTTGAAAGCTTCCGCAACTACCAGGAAGCTGGTAACTCGCGCGCAACGCGTTGTCTGAAGTATGTCGTCCTAGCCAACATGTTGGCTAGCTCGGATATTAATCCATTTGATTCTCGAGAAGCAAAGGTATATCACGATGTGGAGGAGATCGGCGCGATGCTGTTGCTACGCGGCGCCTATGAGTCTAATGATATTGTGCAGTTTGAGAAGGTTCTAAAGAACCCCAAGTACAAACTGCTCAGTGATCCTATCATAAAGCGTTACTTGGACCCACTGCTGCATAATATTCGATGCCAAGTCATGAAGACGATCGTAAGTCCGTATCAAACAATTCACATTGAGAGTCTGTCGAAAAGGATGAACATTACCAGGAAGGATGTCGAAGATATTGCTGTTGCACTCATTCAAAATCTCGAGTTGGACGCCAAGATCGATCAAAATCGAGGGCTTCTTGTGCTACAGACACGACAAAAGTGCGTCATTATTTGCACTCGTGTTATTTGCATGTTTTCAGCGTGTTGTTTTATTTGTGTACAATGTGTAGAGCTCGAGATGCTGGCAAGATGTACGATGCTTTGGACCGCTGGACTCGAGCACTTGCCACGATGCATACATCGATTACAGCTAGGGTGACAGCACATCCATGATGTTGGAAATGTCACAAGCAGTTTAACTCGAGGCACATTGTAAGGTTTCTCATTTATCACGTTGGCCCTGTCTGAGCGGGTTAGTTCAACATACAGCCGAAATACAGCAAGTCTAATCAATTGTTCGTCTAGCAGTGTCGTGGCTTACAGAAATTAGGTGAGCCAACACTGCGCATTGTGTTCCTTGATATAGCTCGTCACTGCTTCGTCAGATGCAGTAGAAGCCACCACTTGGTACATACCGCGAGTGGCCAAATCAACGAGAAAAGCCGAGTTCGACACCACTAGCGTCTCACAATTGCGTGTTTCGGCCCGGCCGTCTGAGAAAAGCGCCGATGAGACAACTTTCAATGCCACGCCGGGCAGCGTCGGTGTCGACGATACCGTGTAGTTAGTGACAATACTGACGTTATCAGTGCCCACAAGAAGCATTAAAGCATTTATTAGCTCATACCGCTTGATCGCAGCACCGTCTGGAACATCCTCTATCTTACCATTGCTGGTCGTTCCGAGCAGCACATCCAAATCGACAAGCACGAACAGGACCGGCACCAAGAGCGGTAAGGCAAGGAACCGTACACTTGGATTGGCAATCACATGGCGGCTCTGAACGAGCTTCAAGTCACAGTCCTTTCCGCCGAGTTTAAGGGTAATATCAAGTACATCTTGAATCGTTGAAATGACATTCTCCAGCGCACGCTTAAAGTCGTCCGGGTACCAGTAAAGCCACGCCAGTAGCAGAGCAGCAAACAGGTCACCTGTGCCGGTGTAGTAGCTATCAATCCACGGAAAGCGCACTTCATACTGCTCGCAGCACAATTCATTTCTATTGGCTCCACCATTGCGGACCTTGCTGCCAATGACCACCAGCTCCATAGGGCTCTCGTCCTCAGAACCTTCCAGGAAACTGCTAATCACCACAACCTTCGGTCCCAGCGTATGCAGTTTCTTACATGCACGCATAGCATCCTTAACAGTACGTAGCTCCATCTCAGCCAGTATTTCGCACTCGTACTGGTTCGGTGTCAACACATCACAAATCGGCAGCACTTTGGATCGGTACAAGTCCACTGCAACATTCACAACTCTTCCGTTACAAGTCACACCAACAACTCCAATTGTTTGCTACGTACCGAGCTCTAAGGGCACGTAAAGATTGCCTAGATCTCCCATTACCGGGTCGCACACGAACACGAGACGCTCTGGGTCGGTCTGTGCAGCTCGTAGACGTTCGTGCACACGCACAATAGCGTCCAGTAGTGAGATAGAGCCAATGTAACCTGTCAAAAGATGTGTATGTGCATCTTTAAGCAAGTTATTGGTCTCCAGTCCGTCCAGGAGATCGTGGAGCTCATCACCCGTGAGCCAGCGACCTGTAAAATGTTTGTAGCCAGTGTGGTTGGAGAATTGTACACTGTTAATCGAGTCCACGTCCATCCCCAGTAGCTGCAGTGGAAATACAGCACTCTTGTTGCCTACGTAGCCCTGCACCACGTGTGACTGGATACTCAACACGCGACCATCGTCTTGTTCCGCCGTCATGACGTTCTTGGACTGGGCTCCAAGTTCGTGTGGAACCACACAACTTCACGCGATACTGAAGTAAAGTTTAACTTCGAATGATTTTTCATGTCAACCTCATATTTGTTTGCTCGAGCAATGACGCATAGTATCGACTAGACACTAGCGAACATGGTCATTGCTAAATACAGCACGTCGTACACTTGAAGCGCAATGAAAATCAAGACAAACCAATGAAAACTAGTCGAGCATTCGTTTGAGGACACGACTATTATTAATGTCTTAACGAATGAAGCTAACCAAACTCACTGGCAGCCTAAGTATGAGGATTCAATTCCACGTGCCTTACTGACACATGCCGAATATTTACACGCGATCGGTACATCCTCTGATACTGTGGTTTCAGTCTCGTCTTCAGAGATTCATGGTAGCTCTGTTTAACGCCTGGCGCTGGTGGAATCATCTCGAACGCAATCGTCCTTAGCGAGCGGCACGCTCGTACAACTGACATGTTTGCGAGCTGCTCTTAAAAAGACTTGTAAATAAGACCGACAATTCACCCGTGCTCACTGAGCTAGTGGCGTTTCGAAGGTTTGCACTGTGTATGTAGGTCATCTACGCAACCAGTTACAGATGTAGTGACTGCTGTCGGCTTACCGCCAGCCGACAAGACTAGTTTATCCAACGAGTATTGCATAGGAGACAAAGATAAACACCATTGTGGAAAAGTAGAAACATCGGGTTGGTAAAGGTTGCAGCTAATTTCTGAAGCGCTGCCAGGTATGCGCTAGAAACTATGACAGAGGTAATCGCCCTGGACGAGTTACGCCCATCGCCAACCATCGTCAGTACGTCCTTATTTTCAAACTTGGTGCAGGCGAGTGTACAACAGTCGCGAAAGAAGTTACTAGAAACAGGACAGCTACTAGGACGTTCAAAGTATGGGCTCAGGTTGCAAGTTGCTGCTGATTGCGTTTGCCATCGCAACAGGTAAGCAACGAAATTCCAGACAAAGTTGAGTGAATTGTCCGCTAATTTGCTGGTTATGTAGATGCTCACACGGACGCTTCGACGGTTTCTCCTGATGATGACATCTTTGTCATACCACGAGAAAGCATCATTCCGATCGATACTTTGCCGAGTACTGTCATCAATAGTGCCGTATCGAATAATATTGAGAGTACAACATCCTCAGTCAATACAGCACCAGCAACTCCCTTTTTTACGTCGGACTCGAATTCAACATCGAAGTTTAACAGCACTGATCAAGATGCGACCAATTCACCTATACACGACTGCGGAACTATTAGTTCAGGATCGGTATCAGATCGCAACACAAATGACTCGGCGGCTCAAACCGATTCTAGGACGCCACCAGCAGCAGTGATCTCCAAGTCATCGATAGACGGTCTTGACTTGCTCAGTTATAGCAACACACAGTCGAGTGCAGATGGTTCGACTGGCATCGTCGAGGCTCTTCCGGTCGTGTTTGGAGCTCTTGCTTGTGTTGGGACCTTAATAATGGCTGTGGCGTACAAGATAAAACGTGGTGTGAATGAGAACGACGGCAGCCGTCCTATCCCCGACTGCGAATATAGCGGGGATTTTCTCGATGACTGTGCGCTCAGCGTTGTGCAGGATAAATCCTTGCTTGTCGCTATGAAGACGCCAGACATTGGTACCCACGACTTGACAGCGTCTGTTTGTGTCGTTAACTTTGTGGGAACCAATTCGTCTGTTATCTGTTAGCCGGCAGCACCCGATGCAAGGCGCGCACAAGCTCTGCTGTTCCGAGCTTAAACTTGAATAGCGAGAGTAGCATGCGACTGCAAGGCGCCATGAAGAAGGCATCGATGTGGTCCTCACTTTTAATGAGAAGTGGAATTCTTCACGTCTAGCTCCTGAAGTACATCTGTAAATGATGCGTATCTGTGCTGCGTCTACCTCGCTGGGAACGTCACCTCCTTAGTCGGCTTGAATGTATCTGTAAACACGCCTGCGAATTCGAAGTATGCTTCGCTGACCCGAAATAAATAAGTTCACAACAACAAAGCTTGAGAAAAAACTCCTCCTCCCTCCGCTCTTTACTTGCTACTACGATCTATCACGGTGGCCACCTCGCACGATGTTGCGATACGAGAACTCATCAAAAAACGGGGTGTTAAGAGCCTCTTTCGCTGTCACCCGGTTTTCGGGGTCCAGCACCAGCATGAGCTGCAACAGCTCGAGCAGGCCACTCTTCGCATCCTCGCGAGAAATCAAATCCGCCAGCAATCGCATCCTCCGGACGTGATCAACACTTTCGTCACTCGACGAACCAGCAGGCCAATTCAGCCGCCCACGATGAAAAAACTTGGACGAAACCGAGTGCTGCGATGCTTGAGCCTTCATTTTGACAGGTAGTGGCCCGATACAGTGCTCCATGAGAGCAAGGTGTTCCAGATTCTCGTGAGTTGCAAACAGCAGTTCACCCAAGTAGAGCTCCGCGATGATACAACCAGCTGACCAAATATCCGACGGATAACTCCAACCGAGCCCAAGAATCACCTCGGGAGAACGGTACTGACGCGTGTTGATAATGGAGCTCTTCGACTCGTCTTCGTACGTGGCGCCGCCAAAGTCAATTAGCTTTACCGCGTTGTTTGCTGGGGGACGCAGCGACAGTCGAACGGTATCGGCATCAGAAATGGCACGCTCGCGCTTCTTCCACTGACGTCCGTTAGCCCAATGTTCACGTCCTGATGAGCCACCGAGTGACCCAGACGAAGAAGTCGATGATGGTGACGAAGAATCACACGAAAGTCTCTCCTCTTCGTCATCAACCAGCAGTATGTTTTCTGGCTTGAGGTCCGTGTGAATAAGCCGGATGCTGTGAATAAACTCCAGCGACGTCAAGAGTTGCCACGCATAGGCACGGATGCAGTGCATCGGGAACGGCTTGTAGTCGTGGTTCTTCAGATAGTCGTATAATGAGCAGCCCAGTCGTTCAAACACCATGCACACATGACCTTTATACTCAAACCATTTGAACATACGGACACAGAGCGACTCATTGTTTTTGTCCTTGTCGTTTACATCCTGCAGAATAGCAGCTTCAATCTTGGCTGATTCCGTGTACTTGTCGACTTTACGGACAACCTTAATAGCCACAACAATGTTCCGCTGTTTGTCCAGACACTCGAGTACTCGACCAAATGTACCCAATCCTGCCTCGCGAATTATCTTGTAGCGGTTTGCAATGTATTCTCCAGGTTTCCCAGCATAACTGCCCACCGTATCATCATGTGAAGTGCTGTCGTCACTACCATCTTTTTGTCCAATAGGCGGTAGAAGTGGCACTTGTTCCCGTTCGCGGTACGAATCACGTCGTCGCTGTTTCTTACCACGTGACGAGCGACGTCGAGTGTTGTAGTCGATAGTCTTGGGACTATTACGTCGTCCTCTTGTCTGGCTCTTGCTTCGTGATGACCGCATCTTCCGACCACCGTAGCTGCCACACAAATGTCATATAATTAGCAATGACACACCCGTGTCAACAATAGGCAATAAAATACGCACCGACGGTGACGACGATGGCTTCCATTTGAGCCAGTACGGGATCGAGTGCCTGAATGTCTTCGATCGGAACGGGGTCGAGATCGACCTCGCGGTGCTCTCGAGTCTGTAAGAATTTATACAAAATTGTAAGAGTCCTTATTGTCAAAAATAGCGTTTTTTGACTGCACCTGTTCTTCGTCTCGTGGAGCGTCGATTGTGAGGTGAAAAGCTGCGACTGCGTTTATTCTTCTTGTTGTCGTAATCCGGTTCATTCGTAGAGCGTCGGGAGCGAGCACGTCGGTGCATCGAACTGGGCACTGGAGGCGATTGGATATGGTGTCGACGCAAGCTATAACGTAGACGCGAAGACACGGGGCTGAAGCTACGACTACGTCGATGACGGCCTATCGCATTTTCCACGCGTCGTCGCCTCTCCATCGTCCACGGGGTGGCGAACGAAGCAATGAGGACGAGACGCAAGCACCGAGCTAGCCTTTGGTCGGATGAAGTGGCAAGATGAAGTAACGCGTTGAAGTATTGTACGAAAATTCAGTCGAGCCAAAACTATGTGAGACATTGTATTTTGGGACAAATAAGCGACGAACGAAAATGACAATAGGGAAGAATTTGCCTGGGAGCCGCAATGACGAACTTTTCAGCTGGGAAGATACTGCAGTGGGACGTAAAGCCGATACCGGTGGTGCCTTTGAAGTGGAACAGATGATCCAACGCCAGGTTCGCTCGGATCCGACTGCTTTATCGCAAATTTACGACGTTCCAGACGATCAGGATTCGTATTTGTGGCAATATGAACATTTACGTCAAGTGATGAAGGAATTAAATGTGCTCGTAGCGAGACTAGATGGAAATTGTACATGGGAGTCGTGTCCTGTGATGAAGGCTACAGATGATTGGGTGTTTCTATGTGCAGCTCACAAGGCACCGAAGGAATGCTGTGCCTTTGAGTACATTGTGCATACGATGGATAACGTCAACACTCTACTCACTAGTAGTCGTGTCTTTCCGTCTCGTGTCAGCATCAGTTCCAATGCGACGCAGTACTTCCAGTCCGTCTCACGACGTTTGTACCGTATCTTTTCACACACGTTCTTCCACCATCCAGACGTCTTTAACGAGTTTGAGGACAGGTCGTATTTATGCCATCGCTTCGTCTACTTTGCACTCCACTTCTGCCTCATTCCGAAGAGTTTGCTCATTATTCCCGATATCGGTTAAACCAGTAGATAATGGATCTTTGACAAGCTCTCTTTTGCTTTTGAGCTCATTTTGAATACAAGCACTCTCTTGAATACAATGAACTACTAGCTCATTCAAATATTGACACGTACCTACTACTTAGCGAGCTTTAGCTTGCACGTATCGTTACGTCTTGCGCGTCAACTTCGCTAAACTCGTCGTGCTCACGACCGTCGTAAGTTGTTCAGCCGCGCCTCAAGGTCACTAATGGCCGAATCCGTTGAATCGCCTCCTCCTGCAGCCACAGGAGCAGCAGGTAGTACTACTGCCGCTGGAGTGAATTTTGTAGCCACTGCTACAGGTGCAGCCTGAGATGTTGGTGCCTCAGGCACTGCTCCCGTCATGTCAATACCTATCTCATCCAGTATCTGCCCCACAATTCTGTCCTCTTCTTCCTCGTCCTGATCAGCTTCCATGACGTCATCAATAGTATCACCAATCATCTCTTGAGTCATCTCCATCTTCTCACTCTCCTTAGTGTACTCCATCATGATCTGATTAAGTCGTGGTAGATTCATAGTCGTGGCCATAGCCTTCATAGCTGTCGTAGTACCTTGCAAAGCCGATGTCATGGCTTCTGCGGAGCTAGCCGTTTCCAGTCGTAATGACACTGCTTGTAACTGCGACCGCATTGTATAAAACTTGGTAACGTGCTGACGCGTACGTACCAAGTCCTTGGCCATGATCTTGACACTGGAAATCTGCCCCTGCTTGGCCATTTTCTTGATTTCAATGATAAGTTTTTTCTCCTTCAACTGCATATTTGTACGTTCACGATCCAACTGTCGCACAGCGCGATTGATCTCGCGCTTGTTCTCACGAAGCTGCTCCTTTAGCGTCTTCTTGGTTCCAAGCGCATTGCCCATGGCGACTGAATTTTTTACTTTGAGAATTATGCAGTGTGAAACCGAACTTAAGCGAGCATTCGACGGAACTGGATTTTCTGCATTCCTTACCTAAATTAAATTATATTTATACTGATATTTGAACAATCATTTTTTCTAGTATGAATTTAAGATAACACCAACTCCACAGCTAAGGTCCCGCAAAAACACCATGTCACTCAAACATAACTCAGTCAATGCTTATATAATATATGACATTAGGTGGGTCAGACTGGCCTAGCCGTATCTGCGTAATTTTGGTGTAGTAGGCCAAGCCATCCTTTTGTGTCTTAGGAACCGGCCAATCGGCTATGGCTTTTCGCACGAAGAGACACTTCGACGCATTCGCGTACAACTTGTTGGTGCGCATACACTCGAGCACTAACAAGTTGTACGCGAATGCGTCTTTTATTAAAAAACTATAAATATATAATAAAATTAGACCAATATTTTAATATCTTCATACTAACTTATATTTATTCATTTTAATTGTCACTTTGTATTTTTAAGATTTAATTAAACAAAAGAATATTTAAGGATAGTTAATGAACCTTGTATGATGCTAGAAAAGCTTTCGATATGTATTGAGTAGCTATTCGTTTTATTAACTGTTTTCTGTTTTCCTTGAGTTTTAGCTTTAAGTTCAAATTTGTCGTGGGGATTTTAAACGATTGATTGATTTCTTATAACAATAAAATATTCCAGTACACTTACTGCTAAAAGTAGCAAAAATACGTAAAGCTCTTGCATTAACTGACTGAATTGCTAAAAATACGTACATTTGATGGATTTGCAGTATTTGAAATTCCTACATGTTTTCTGCAAATAATGCTTTTCACAAAATATATCATCAAAGTTTACTGACTTTTGAGTCATTATCGTTTAATCCGTGATATTTCTTTTTAATAAAAGTTACATATCATGTGATTTGAAATTTCGCAAACGTTCGATGTGATATTTTTACATTCGGCCGCCATTCTTACCCCTGTCAGTTGGATATCCCTTTCTCTCGTAGTCAATTGGCATTGACCAAGTCGAGAGCGCTGTTCATAGTACAACCTATCATGTTGTTCTGCATCCATTCTTCCTAAAAGAACGACGTTTGTGCCGGAATGATGGCAGCATTTAGCTTCGAAAGCGCGGACATGCGCCGCTTGCCGTTAGGCTCTGACACCTTAGTATGAGCGTCTATCGACAGGAGAAAATAGAGCCAGTTAATTTGACGACGTCGACGACGAGTCGACATGGCCAATAACATGTTCTCCGGCTTGAGTGTAGGAGTAACAAAACTTGCTCTCTCGCACCATACCTGCCGCGTGCTTTGCACTAAATAATGCGTCAGTGATGTCGCATTGTTTCTTTAGCGAAAGCCACTGCCGCGTGACGCAGTATATATCGTTCCAGGAACCAATTCAATCTCGAGACGTACACCTCTATCTGGAGATAAGGCCGAAAGCAAGTCGGAGTGGATTATAATAACTATCATCTTTTTGTAAGTGATGGAGCTGCAAAAACATGAAAATCTTTGCTTTATCTCTCTTCTCGCGAGCCCACTTCATTACCATTCTGTCTAGCAGATCATTAGCGATGCTTTTCATTTGGACATCAACTAAAGCCGTAACGAGATCGTTCCCATCGCAAAAATTTGACAAAAAGCTTAAATTGCCACACCTCCTTGCTTATAAACCTTGTATCTAAGCTTTGTAGCGATGACTTTCGTACTGCCAACCTTTGTTTCGCAACTTAAACCTTGGCCAAATCATTGTCCCGTAAGTCTCCCTCAAGAAAAGAAAATGGCTTCATCTGCCGCTTGCTGGTATCGTGACTTCACGACTTGAAAAAGAGCAGACTCAAATATCCTAGCTTGTGTCTACTTGAGCTTCAAAAGCTTGAACACCTCGACCACATCATTGCTGACGTCTACCCACTCGTTAAACGGTAAGTCTTGCAGTGTTTCAGCGACGCTTTCGTTTTGTTGGTCTTCGTTCCCGCAACTCGAGCATTGCTGACCAGAGCATGATTGCTTCGAAAATGATGTGCCAATATCGCGAAGATCGCCTTATTTGCCACTTCCGGAAAATCCACGTCTAAATTTTGCAAAGTTTGTCCCACGTTTTAAGATGTACCTTCCATGTTTCATGGCAAGAATGACACCAGAAAACGTTTCAAATCAGTGTCCTGTGAGTTTCCCTCAAGAAAAGAAAATGGCTTCATCTGCCGCTTGCTGGTATCGTGACTTCACGACTTGAAAAAGAGCAGACTCAAATATCCTAGCTTGTGTCTACTTGAGCTTCAAAAGCTTGAACACCTCGACCACATCATTGCTGACGTCTACCCACTCGTTAAACGGTAAGTCTTGCAGTGTTTCAGCGACGCTTTCGTTTTGTTGGTCTTCGTTCCCGCAACTCGAGCATTGCTGACCAGAGCATGATTGCTTCGAAAATGATGTGCCAATATCGCGAAGATCGCCTTATTTGCCACTTCCGGAAAATCCACGTCTAAATTTTGCAAAGTTTGTCCCACGTTTTAAGATGTACCTTCCATGTTTCATGGCAAGAATGACACCAGAAAACGTTTCAAATCAGTGTCCTGTGAGTTTCCCTCAAGAAAAGAAAATGGCTTCATCTGCCGCTTGCTGGTATCGTGACTTCACGACTTGAAAAAGAGCAGACTCAAATATCCTAGCTTGTGTCTACTTGAGCTTCAAAAGCTTGAACACCTCGACCACATCATTGCTGACGTCTACCCACTCGTTAAACGGTAAGTCTTGCAGTGTTTCAGCGACGCTTTCGTTTTGTTGGTCTTCGTTCCCGCAACTCGAGCATTGCTGACCAGAGCATGATTGCTTCGAAAATGATGTGCCAATATCGCGAAGATCGCCTTATTTGCCACTTCCGGAAAATCCACGTCTAAATTTTGCAAAGTTTGTCCCACGTTTTAAGATGTACCTTCCATGTTTCATGGCAAGAATGACACCAGAAAACGTTTCAAATCAGTGTCCTGTGAGTTTCCCTCAAGAAAAGAAAATGGCTTCATCTGCCGCTTGCTGGTATCGTGACTTCACGACTTGAAAAAGAGCAGACTCAAATATCCTAGCTTGTGTCTACTTGAGCTTCAAAAGCTTGAACACCTCGACCACATCATTGCTGACGTCTACCCACTCGTTAAACGGTAAGTCTTGCAGTGTTTCAGCGACGCTTTCGTTTTGTTGGTCTTCGTTCCCGCAACTCGAGCATTGCTGACCAGAGCATGATTGCTTCGAAAATGATGTGCCAATATCGCGAAGATCGCCTTATTTGCCACTTCCGGAAAATCCACGTCTAAATTTTGCAAAGTTTGTCCCACGTTTTAAGATGTACCTTCCATGTTTCATGGCAAGAATGACACCAGAAAACGTTTCAAATCAGTGTCCTGTGAGTTTCCCTCAAGAAAAGAAAATGGCTTCATCTGCCGCTTGCTGGTATCGTGACTTCACGACTTGAAAAAGAGCAGACTCAAATATCCTAGCTTGTGTCTACTTGAGCTTCAAAAGCTTGAACACCTCGACCACATCATTGCTGACGTCTATCCCACTCGTTAAACGGTAAGTCTTGCAGTGTTTCAGCGACGCTTTCGTTTTGTTGGTCTTCGTTCCCGCAACTCGAGCATTGCTGACCAGAGCATGATTGCTTCGAAAATGATGTGCCAATATCGCGAAGATCGCCTTATTTGCCACTTCCGGAAAATCCACGTCTAAATTTTGCAAAGTTTGTCCCACGTTTTAAGATGTACCTTCCATGTTTCATGGCAAGAATGACACCAGAAAACGTTTCAAATCAGTGTCCTGTGAGTTTCCCTCAAGAAAAGAAAATGGCTTCATCTGCCGCTTGCTGGTATCGTGACTTCACGACTTGAAAAAGAGCAGACTCAAATATCCTAGCTTGTGTCTACTTGAGCTTCAAAAGCTTGAACACCTCGACCACATCATTGCTGACGTCTACCCACTCGTTAAACGGTAAGTCTTGCAGTGTTTCAGCGACGCTTTCGTTTTGTTGGTCTTCGTTCCCGCAACTCGAGCATTGCTGACCAGAGCATGATTGCTTCGAAAATGATGTGCCAATATCGCGAAGATCGCCTTATTTGCCACTTCCGGAAATCCACGTCTAAATTTTGCAAAGTTTGTCCCACGTTTTAAGATGTACCTTCCATGTTTCATGGCAAGAATGACACCAGAAAACGTTTCAAATCAGTGTCCTGTGAGTTTCCCTCAAGAAAAGAAAATGGCTTCATCTGCCGCTTGCTGGTATCGTGACTTCACGACTTGAAAAAGAGCAGACTCAAATATCCTAGCTTGTGTCTACTTGAGCTTCAAAAGCTTGAACACCTCGACCACATCATTGCTGACGTCTACCCACTCGTTAAACGGTAAGTCTTGCAGTGTTTCAGCGACGCTTTCGTTTTGTTGGTCTTCGTTCCCGCAACTCGAGCATTGCTGACCAGAGCATGATTGCTTCGAAAATGATGTGCCAATATCGCGAAGATCGCCTTATTTGCCACTTCCGGAAAATCCACGTCTAAATTTTGCAAAGTTTGTCCCACGTTTTAAGATGTACCTTCCATGTTTCATGGCAAGAATGACACCAGAAAACGTTTCAAATCAGTGTCCTGTGAGTTTCCCTCAAGAAAAGAAAATGGCTTCATCTGCCGCTTGCTGGTATCGTGACTTCACGACTTGAAAAAGAGCAGACTCAAATATCCTAGCTTGTGTCTACTTGAGCTTCAAAAGCTTGAACACCTCGACCACATCATTGCTGACGTCTACCCACTCGTTAAACGGTAAGTCTTGCAGTGTTTCAGCGACGCTTTCGTTTTGTTGGTCTTCGTTCCCGCAACTCGAGCATTGCTTCGAAAATGATGTGCCAATATCGCGAAGATCGCCTTATTTGCCACTTCCGGAAAATCCACGTCTAAATTTTGCAAAGTTTGTCCCACGTTTTAAGATGTACCTTCCATGTTTCATGGCAAGAATGACACCAGAAAACGTTTCAAATCAGTGTCCTGTGAGTTTCCCTCAAGAAAAGAAAATGGCTTCATCTGCCGCTTGCTGGTATCGTGACTTCACGACTTGAAAAAGAGCAGACTCAAATATCCTAGCTTGTGTCTACTTGAGCTTCAAAAGCTTGAACACCTCGACCACATCATTGCTGACGTCTACCCACTCGTTAAACGGTAAGTCTTGCAGTGTTTCAGCGACGCTTTCGTTTTGTTGGTCTTCGTTCCCGCAACTCGAGCATTGCTGACCAGAGCATGATTGCTTCGAAAATGATGTGCCAATATCGCGAAGATCGCCTTATTTGCCACTTCCGGAAAATCCACGTCTAAATTTTGCAAAGTTTGTCCCACGTTTTAAGATGTACCTTCCATGTTTCATGGCAAGAATGACACCAGAAAACGTTTCAAATCAGTGTCCTGTGAGTTTCCCTCAAGAAAAGAAAATGGCTTCATCTGCCGCTTGCTGGTATCGTGACTTCACGACTTGAAAAAGAGCAGACTCAAATATCCTAGCTTGTGTCTACTTGAGCTTCAAAAGCTTGAACACCTCGACCACATCATTGCTGACGTCTACCCACTCGTTAAACGGTAAGTCTTGCAGTGTTTCAGCGACGCTTTCGTTTTGTTGGTCTTCGTTCCCGCAACTCGAGCATTGCTGACCAGAGCATGATTGCTTCGAAAATGATGTGCCAATATCGCGAAGATCGCCTTATTTGCCACTTCCGGAAAATCCACGTCTAAATTTTGCAAAGTTTGTCCCACGTTTTAAGATGTACCTTCCATGTTTCATGGCAAGAATGACACCAGAAAACGTTTCAAATCAGTGTCCTGTGAGTTTCCCTCAAGAAAAGTAAATGGCTTCATCTGCCGCTTGCTGGTATCGTGACTTCACGACTTGAAAAAGAGCAGACTCAAATATCCTAGCTTGTGTCTACTTGAGCTTCAAAAGCTTGAACACCTCGACCACATCATTGCTGACGTCTACCCACTCGTTAAACGGTAAGTCTTGCAGTGTTTCAGCGACGCTTTCGTTTTGTTGGTCTTCGTTCCCGCAACTCGAGCATTGCTTCGAAAATGATGTGCCAATATCGCGAAGATCGCCTTATTTGCCACTTCCGGAAAATCCACGTCTAAATTTTGCAAAGTTTGTCTCACGTTTTAAGATGTACCTTCCATGTTTCATGGCAAGAATGACACCAGAAAACGTTTCAAATCAGTGTCCTGTGAGTTTCCCTCAAGAAAAGAAAATGGCTTCATCTGCCGCTTGCTAGTATCGTGACTTCACGACTTGAAAAAGAGCAGACTCAAATATCCTAGCTTGTGTCTACTTGAGCTTCAAAAGCTTGAACACCTCGACCACATCATTGCTGACGTCTACCCACTCGTTAAATGGTAAGTTTACGCAACACAAACACGCAGATGCCTTCAACATCTGCCTGTTTGTGTCGCGTAGCAGTGCTGGCGACATATTTGTTGATCGCTTGGGAGGAGGGGTATGTTCCAGGGACCGAAGGTTGATTTTTTCCGAATCCCAATACCGAGCGAAACACACTTGACTCCGATGAGTGATTTGGATGCTTACCGGCTGACTCTCTCTGGTAGACCTCCATCGGATTCATCGGTTCGGATAAGTCCCCGACCATAGCTAGCACCTTGTCCATCGCCCCCTCTGGCGCTGCCGACTTCTCGTCCAAGTCGTGATCGTCAGCCTTGTTAGGGCCGTCAACCACCAAGTAAGGTGCAGCTAGGTTTGCTGCACCACCAACACGCTTAGTTGTTGGGCTCATAACCTGTTAGACGTAAATGTTGTTGTCGTTGCACTTGTGCAGAAGATGTAGGAAGTGAAAGTAAAATATATTCAGTGTTAACTACTCTCATTTGTCGACAGTACAACATGCATTCCCGGCGGCACTACAACTTGACCATGTCAAGTTGTATATGCGTCCGTCTGGTCCACACATCATCTCACGATGGGCCCGCGTCGCGACCGTATCTCCTCGTCCCATCTGTCAAGATGTCATCCAATAGCCAATCAGGTGAGGTCGCACATTACCTGTAACTGGTCTTGCACTTGAACCTCAAAATCTCGAAGACCTTTCAGAAACGATATATTCTAATACTCATTGTAGTCAACAATGAGAGGTGGATCGTCATCCGCACTTTGTAAGTGGAACAGATTATCGTATCCTGCTGACGGCGCGACAGCAGCAGTAGCTGTCGGCGTTGCAATAGCGGCACCTTTCGACGGCGGCGGATCATTGCGGCGCGTACGCTTTGTGTTTGACTGTGTGGGTGCCTTCGCAGGCGACTCTCCAGCTCTGCCCCCTTTAGGCGGCATGATCCTAAGGTAGCCTCAGAATGCGTTGTCCGTAGGTTTACGATGCAGCTTGGCTTAGGCTATATCGCTATCAACGGTCCTGACTTCCACCATATGAAGTCCCGTACCCTCCCCATCTTTTTTCGATTGTCAGTGGAATTTAGGAATCGTGTAGGTATTCAGCCTTGTTCTTGGAAACCGAATACGGTAATCCAGTGTTGAAACTTGCTGAATGTGTAACTCAGCCAGCGTGCAGGCATAAGCAGTGGATATTTCGTTTTGTTGATAGCATACTCCCTTATCATCCACTATCCAACAATACTGATCCCACCTGTAAATCGCTCAAAGATCCTTGTGCGCTTGGGTGTACGAGTGTGTAAGAGTCGGGATGTTATTGTAATACTGGAGAAGTAAATCTTAGTTCAACCACTTATAATGACATTTCCAATGAGCTGGAAACGGAAGCAGAGCTCTACTATTGAGAAACCGTTTAGATTATGAGACAGGATTGTGTTAGGCAGTAAATTGTAATCGCTGGGCCAGACCTTGCAACGCAAACAATGAATGTCTTGACAAGTTATGCATTTTCAACTACAGACAATCTAGCATTTTCAGAGCCGCATCGCCGAAGACGTTGAGAGATGATGATGATGCGTAGGTGATCGATTTTTCGGGAGTTATCGATGCACCAAAATCTGCGTACACATTGTAAACTTTACTGAATGATATTATATACTCGACCACTTTATTTACTAAATTACTGGACTCGATTGGAGGCAATTCGGATACAGCGGCGTCGTGCACGCTGAGACAGCCGACTGATGTCTTTGAAGGATGAGGAGACATTCAATGACTTCGCTTCATCACTATCAAATGGAGGAAGTTGGAGTCGACCGGCATTTAACTCGCCCTACACAAATGTGATTATAGGAAAAAATATGTTACAGAAAACCTTGATACCCTTGGGACCGGAAGCATATATCAGTTAGAACAAGAAAGTACTACTAGAGGCAAGGCCTAGTGCATGGGAAGAGAAGTTATCTGTTGTAACACTCAACGCAAGATTTTCTGTATGGTAAAACCTGTTAGGCAGATGTCTTTGGATAAGGCGTGCTTCAGCTGATACGTTCCCATACTGACAAACGGGAACTAACAACGCAGCACTCCACTTATCTTCATGACAGCAGCTATGAGATGTACGCGTCTATGTTACACACAAAATTGTTGATCACCAACAAGAATTTTGTCTTCGTCCCAAAGGGCTCTATTTGACTCTGAGTCTTTTAATGATTAGATTTAAGGCTATTTAGGAAAAGAAATTAAGAGAAACACATTACATTGTTTCAAATCTAGGCTTTTAGACGTCTTTTCAATGTCAGACCACGAGATAGTTGCACGATGAGGGTAAAAAATAATCGATAATATCGAGATTCTGACAATATGGTGGAGAGCGCGACGTTTAGCGCGGCCGAGGCGGCCGTATACGATCGGCAAATGCGACTATGGGGCGTGGAGGCCCAGAAGCGTCTTCAAAATGCACGCGTTTTAGTCAGCGGTCTCTCAACGCTAGGTTTAGAGCTTGTAAAAAACCTGGTGCTCGCTGGCATGGGCGTCACGCTGCACGACACGCAGCCAACGACGCAGACGGCGGTAGACTCCCAATTTTTTTTATTCGAGGAGGATTTGGGCAAAAATGTGTGCTAAACAATCTGTATTTGCATTTGTCAGAAACTCTATTTGAATTGCCAAGAACTTCATTCTAACATGTGACTCTATTTGATTGGAATAGCGCGCTGAGGCGTGTCTGCCGCGCGTGCAGGAACTTAATCCACTGGTGCCAGTCACAAGTATGACCAAATCACTCACGGACCTTCCGGACAATTTTTTCGAACAATTTACGGTCGTGTGTTTGGTGGGGGCCGAGCTGGACACGGAGCTGAGGTTGGACGCCCTGTGCCGTTCATTTGGCACGGCATTCTACGCTGCCAGGAGTTTTGGGTTTGACGGTATCGTGTTTGCCGACTTGGGGGAACACAAATTTCGTCGAGATAGAGTGAGAGCTGATGCAGCGCTGAACGAGACGCTGACGATCAAGTTCCCGACTCTGGAAGAGGTTCAGAAGGTCCAATGGAGCTCATTGCAGAGTTCTCGCAAGCGCGCACCCCAGCTACCTCAAGTGTTTGTAAAGAACCAATGTACGTGTGTGACAAGAGAGTGAGGTGAGGTGGTAGAAGAATGATGATAGCTGATATTCGTGCAGTGTTGCAAGGATTCAAAAGGCAGAAGGGCAGGATGGAAATTACTAGCAACGACCAGGCGGACTTTATCCAGTACGCGAGAGAGCAGTTCCAACGCAACGGACTTGAGGAAGAATACCTCTCGCCGAACGAACTGCAGTACGTGCAATTTATTTTTATCTGTAAAGCTTCTGAGAGTGACGACTTGGTTCGGTTACGGCCACTTTATCGATTTTTTCATAGGGCACTGGTTCGCGTTGTGGACACCGAATTTGTGCCGGTCTGCGCTATCGTGGCAGGAATCATGGGTCAAGAGGTAGTCAGAGCTATCTCGCGAAAGGACGAACCTATTTGCAACATCTTTTGCTTCGATGGGGCTACAGGCATTGTGCGACGAGTGGGGTAGGCATGACAGGACGATTTGGGATATGTTCTCCGGACAAGAAAGCGCTCGGAGCGGCGCGTACCATTCCTCGACAAGACGCCAAGTAGCAATCAGAAGCGTAGCTTAGATAATGTCGATTATGATGAGCTGCGCGTACGAAGACAATAGAAAATTGTATACTGTACGATTCACTTGGTGCCTACGACAACGAGAATAAAACGATGTAAACGTGGAATGCACGAAAGAAAAGGCAGTGCAAGATGACAATGGAGAGCGTGGGTCAACGGCAACGCTGCCGTCAAGTCCAGATTTGGCAGTCAACAGTGAGACACGATTTGTGGATACAGTGGCGGAGGAAAATGAGTAGTGTTATACACGTCAATCAGCATAGGGAGCAACTTCTTGGACCAAAGGGTAAACGCGAGGCTTAAGGTGAAGCACCACGATCGATTGCTGATTGCGTCTGCAGAGGCTGATTAGCGATTGCGTAATGCGCGGCATTAGTAGATAATAATATTGCTTCTTGGTGCTCCTGTGCGGTCTTGGCAAACCTGCTTGTATTGTATACCTATCGACTGTGTTTTGACCATTAGGTCGAAAAGATGGGGGCTAGATGCATCCGTCAGCGATATATACGAGGGACGTGAATGCAAGTGGCAACCCTGGACTGCATTGGTATTTTCACTCGTATTGGCTGCAAGGTACTGATTGGAATGAAGCAGCCAGCAAGGCATAGCTGAATACTTTGAATGCAATCGGATAGGATGTTAGTTTCGTGCAAGGTACGCAAGGAAGAAGCCGTTATCGCTGGTAAACTTACAACGTTCAAACGTTGGCATCATAAGCAGGACCATAACATTTAGTTCATCAACAACAAATTTGGAAGCTGGCGAGAAAAAACGCGGGGTGGGAGCATTTGACTACCCAAAGCTACTTGGCTGGGTACCTTATGTCGTACCTCGATGTCGATAACTTTGCTTATTATAATCCAAAGCTGGAGTATGACACGTCTGCCAATCAATGCTTTTTGCAGCAACGAGGGTCGTTGCAAATTTTACTCAGCCTTGCGGTGCGGAAGTAGAATCTGGTTACACTTCGAACCGAAGCTTGAAACAACACAGGAAGCATTTTAAGAGGAAGAGTATCTTTTGCAAGATGACGACGAGTATTATTCCGCGGCAAAATTTAAGGCGTTTACTCGCTCACCGCGCGGCAATAAAAAGCACAAAGGTGAGATAAAGTCCTGACCCAGCTTAGTCTATACTGTACCTAAAGATCACTGCGCGGAAAAAGCGCCGAATTTTGGATACGTGCTAGCGTGTCGGAAGCAATAGGAGAGACGCAAGGTGCTGCACACGATAAAGATGTCAAGTCTAATGTTTGCACTATGAAGTCACGTGTGGGCACTGTACTAATCTACGACTGGTTCAGCAGTCAACTCTGTTGAAGATATTACGCCAAGTCCAAGGATGCAAGTGCAAGTGGAGCGATCGGAGAGGTGCTATCGACTGAGCAACGGCAATGCATTTTCGCGGAAGTTTTTGCCGACCAAGATAAGTGAATCCAAGCTCTACGAGTGATGACTACTAGTCGGGTTTACCAACACTTTCTTCCGCCCGTCGTGATAACGATGCAGCTCTTTTCGGTTTAGTGTAACAACACCATGGTGTCTGAGGTCAACGGGTTGGTATGTCGAAATCTGATAACGAGAGCGACAAACCATGGATTCCAGTTTTTGTGTCAACGCTGCTGACATGGTTGGCATTACGGTGCCATTGTCCCACCGTAAATCTTCTCAGAGTGCTTGTTTTTGAAGCAATCGATTCGCTTGGAAGGTGAAAGTCATGACCAAAACTTGAACGCATTTACACATTTTCTTTCTTCCAGCAACACGGCTTCCTCCTTCTAAGACGTCCCGATGAAGCTTTCTCTTCTCTTCGCGCTTGCTGCTTCAGTGGTCACCACGGACGCTGTTGTCCCTGTCATCCCGACGGATCGTATGTTTCAGTTCCTCCAGGAAAAGTCAAGCCTCGAGTCGGGATTGAAAACGTGGAAGCAGAGCGATGCTGGTCAGTTCGCCACGAAGTATGGCTTTGTTCCTGCCTCCACTTCGAGAAATGCCGGTGCAGTAGAAGACGAGGAGCTGCGCCGATTCTTTCTGACTAAGCTACTGATCGAAGAAGTTCAAGCGACAAACCCAGAAGCTATTTTCTCGATCGATACGCCGTTTACGCTGATGACGGAGAACGAATTCGCCAAATTCGTTGGTGAGTCGTATCAACGTAGCTCTGGTCTTCTCGCGGACACCTCATCCACTGTCAAAGTGCTGTCGAACGCGACAACCCCACCCAGTAATGACAAGGATTGGACTACGTCGGGATGTGTTGTCGGTGTCAAGAACCAAGGCCAGTGCGGTTCTTGCTGGGCATTCGCAGCCGTGGCTGCTCTCGAGAGCGCCGTTTGTCTCGCTGGGCAGCCCTTGATTCCTCTTTCTGAACAGCAGGTGGTGGACTGTGACGAGACTTCGCACGCCTGTCAGGGCGGTTTCCCTGGCAATGCTTTG
Organism: Peronospora destructor; assembly: GCA_011800735.1. Classification (NCBI taxonomy): domain Eukaryota; phylum Oomycota; class Peronosporomycetes; order Peronosporales; family Peronosporaceae; genus Peronospora; species Peronospora destructor. The sequence goes on along the minus strand of WBRY01000009.1, from coordinate 662,829 downwards.
AACTACATCCAGCGTGCTGGTGAGGTCTGTACGGCGAAAGCCTACCCATATGTATCAGGAGACACGGGCGACCGTGATACATGCCAGAAGTCATCTTGCGCTCCTCAAGCTGTGACCATCCGGAACGTCGTGACGGTTCCTGAGAGCGAGAACGGCCTGCTTATAGCTATCAACAGCCGCCCTGTGGCCGTTGGCATTGCAGCTGGCAACCCCACGTGGAAGCAGTACAAGCGCGGAATTGTGTCGTCCTGTGCGACAAATGAACTTGACCATGCTGTGTTGGCTGTGGGCTATGGCAGCAATGGCTTGTCTTCCTACTTCAAGATCAAGAACTCGTGGGGCACCCAGTGGGGCGAGGCGGGATTTATGCGACTGAAGCGTGGCGCCGGCACTGGCAGATCCGGCACGTGCGGCATCATCGGTCCCAAGTCCGTCTACCCGCAACTGTAGACAAAGCGTGCCCATAACTTGCACGTACACTCAAAAGCATCACTCTTGTTTTGGACTCATTTTTGAATGCACAATCTTGAAGTGGCCGATATCTTTGTCAACTAGGCTAGCTATTTTCAATGTTTGGAGACGTTACATGTGTACAATCGCCTATCAAGGCATTTCTTCAGAAAATGGGCGACTCTGATAAGACTTGTCATACGATGCCTCGACATGACAAGAGTATCATCATCGACACGATGCACCTCGCGCTTCAACTTGTCGACCGCCGCCTCGCTTGAACAAGCTCTCGATGAAGCTCGTCGTGTCGGCACACTGGTCACCTCATGCGCTGCTCGATGAGCAAGGGGACCTTTGACATCATGTAAAAAGGAACCTGAAGCGACGTCATCGCAAAAGCCATAACCAGTATCTGGTAAAGTGGCGAGGCTACCCCCATCCTAAAAGTTTAAGGTTCCCCTCTGGTAAGACTGCCCTGACGTCGTGGAGGCTTTTGATCGCCACGATCAGGTCGCTTGACGTGTGGCGATCGACGCGTCGGTCACCGATCGGGAGTAGTTGGTTCAACAACAGAGCTCGACTATTGACCCAAGGCTGCAATCGCAGCAGAATCACCAATGTGCGGGGTGAGGATACTTGTATGAGCAGCGTAAGGCGGCAAATGCGTCTTTAGACGATAGGCCGCAGGTGTTGGCGCTTTATCTTCCTTCTTGCGAAGTCATAACAATGTTTACGCTCGAGTCAAGCATCTGCTTCCAAAGCACTAGGCCAAAGAGCGTAGATATCACTATGAATCCATCGCACGAAAAGCTCGTCAGGATTTACCCGGGGAACAAGACAATGGGTACAGCCCTCATCAACGACACCGAGGCATCACGTGGACTAAAAACTAGGAGTAGTGCGTAGCGATGTGAGACCGACAACGGCCCTTCGCTCTGGAATCGCATTCGGCGTTCGTTGAGTCTCCTCTTGGAGCAGGTGATGAGTGGTCTTCACTGATGGTGAAGTGGGTGTCACTTCCGTGATTCCTCGTTCAAAAATTTCCATCGGACTGCGATGCAGTCGGAGGATGTTGTGTGATCACGTGATGATGGCAGCCCGCATCCTTTCTTGAGCGGACAGCACAGTATGCTTCTGAAAGCTCTCGACACGAGTTGATGCAATCCAACTTCATTGAGGTTAACGGATGATTCTAGACATGTGATATCGACAGTCTAGGGTGTATGTTATGGTGTGCCAATCATCACTTCAGTCTTACTCTTGTTAGTTGGCCAGTTTGTATTCATATCTTGGTTTTAGTAATTCATACTTACTTCTAAGCATTCATAAATTAGTGTAAGTTCTCTTATGCTCGTATCCGGCTGAATTAACTGTCAATGATTGGTGCGAGGCACAGTTGTGCTCGCAATCCAATCAAAAGCTTAACATAAATCCAGGTTCTCGATCGTGGCGGATCGCTTCACTCGCACCGAATCTCCGGAAAACGCATTCTTCAAAGTTCTCTGCAATTGTCTGCGCAGTCCTAGATGGGCTTGTCTTTGCAATCACATATTCCGAGAGAAGATCTATCTACAGCAAAAGCTCCGTATTTCTTTAAATGACTTTGGAGCGACGGATGATCCAAAGCGATTAGTTGAAAAGGATACGTCGCTTGTAAGGGATTCATCACGGATCACAGGGCGCCATTTTTCAGCTGAACAATCGACACATTCACCCATATAGCGTTGAGCACTCCTGTACAGACCTCTCCGGTCGAGGAGGTTGGAGACCTGAACTATAGGCTCATCCTCCCGCCATATATGAAGACGCACCCCGTATTATACGTGGGTCGTCTAAAGCGATATGTGGATCCACAAGCGATCACATATCCGCATCGGTCAGCGTGACCGATGCCAACACCGACCATGAGTCGAGCGCTATTAACACGGAGACGATGGGAAGACAATAGCTTCCAGGCGTCGAGCGATCCCCGCTACGCTAGTACATGGGCGGTTTTGGCAGCTTTGCTGCAGGATTCTGGTGACACATATTGACCGCTATCATTTACAAGCCGAACGCTGAAATCGAACAAGATCCATTACGGGATTGTCAAGAATGCGGTGTTAGCCCTCCTCCAGATTCTGGATATATACTATTATATGCTGGTTTCGGAGTCGTATGCCAAGGACGTGTATCAGCATATGATACTCTTGTCGAAAATTGCTTCGTCTACAGAGGAAGTCACTATTGACGACATCCAAGTGGGCGATCCAGGAATGCCTCTGACTGACGACCACGAAAGTCTACCCCAATTGGTCTGGAAGAATCGACATTTACTTATTGGTAGACCCCCCTCGTAAGAACAAATTTTACACAATTGTAAAACATCGCAAAACGGAAGGAAGAGGTTTTTGCGACGCGCTGCTTAGTCCACTCATATCTATTCCCGAGCGACCTGTGTGTACGCCTAAGAGGCGACCTCACACGGTGCTCCTCATGCCACCTAAACCAAGCAGAGCTGGTAGGTCGCCTGCGAAGACACTCACCCAGTCAAGCACAAAGTGTACGCGCCGCGCTAATCAGCCGCCGTCGTCAAATGTCACTGTTGCAACGCCGACAACTACTGCTTCTGTCGCGCCGTGAACAGGACACGCTGATCCGTCCCACTTGCAAAGTGCGGATGACGATCCATCTCTTATTGTTGACTACAATGAGAACACGCCACTGCCATCACTACAAAGTGATGATGAGTACAGCGAGCGAATGAGGAAAGTGGTGGCGCTATTCAGCTCATCGATAATTCTCCCATTGACTCTACTGTGGATCCACCTAACGTCGCGGAGGCGTCCTTGCCTTCCGTCAACGGAGCAATCGTCTCGTCGTCTGCACCAACGAGCGCTGCCCTTTAAAGGTACAGCTACGTCTCAACATGAAGCTGTCGACAGTAAACCGTCAGCCTCATTGGGTATAAGCCCAGTGCCTGATGTCCTGACTGTCCATAATGGAGAGTCTGACTCAGACGAGTGTGAACCTAAGCTCCCCCGATGGCACAAGGCCGTGTTCAGTCGGTGTCATAAGCACGCTGTACATCGAGGGCGGCTATGTGATTGGTGGTATACCACCAATGACACTGTCGTCGAATGGTCAAGGTCGGATGGTATTAGTGCACCGCTCTTAAAGCGTGCACTATCGACGCTAGTATATTTTACAGCGTCTTCCATTCATGGAAACAACAGGGGAAAATATTTGGTCGTATTTCTCCTATTCCCGTCGTGTTGCGTTTCAACGAAACAACCAACCAATACAAAGCAGAATCGCTGCGCTGTGTTAAGCCGCATTCTGATGCAGCGAATCAACTTTGCTCGGGTGCGTGCGAGAGAAGCCATGGGCTCCTGCTCTCCTCGCCATGCCAACTCCGCTAGGTCCAGTTGGACTAGCGGAGTGGCTGTAGCTGGTGCTTCTGCTCATAAGCGGGCATCATCCCCGATACGTCGACGTGCGGCGTGTCAACCGGCTTCCAAGAGTCGAAACTCTTCGGGTATCTTCTCCATTGGGCGAGGATCTGAAGCTTCTGCTTCTTACGGTGGGTCAACAACCTTCTAACAAGGAAGCGTCGGTTCCCACCCGCATATACCAATGCAGATGGCGCCCGATAGGAGCGGCGATTACGCCCACCTACTCGTGGCTACCTACCCTGCTGTCGACAAAGGATTGTGGATATTTAGAGTCAAGTCTCACGACTGACTTCGGATCTGCGCAAAGGATCGCCAGGGCTGTAACCGGCTAATACTTTGTTTAAATTAAACCTTATGGGGCGGTTGTTGATAAGAGGCTAGTGTCAAACGCGGAGTCCTCCAGACGACAAATACCGGTGGTCGATCTGGATCGAAATGTCTGTGCATCGGGGTCTTAGCGATCTTAGCTTTCAACATAGTAAACGCGATCATTGCTTTCTCCCAGCGAGTCCAACCTTCTGGATGACCCTCCTCATTAGGGGAATTATCTGGATCGCCTTTAGATCTAGAGTCTGGATGGCGATGATATCCTTGGGAATAGCGATTTCGTCATCATCGACAATAGAGGTCGATGTCCCAGGCAACCAATCTCGTGGAAGTTTCTCGTAACTCATACAGCACTTGTGCATAAATTGCAGTCTTCGATAGATCGAGTGTTGTAAAACCTCACTGCATAGATCGCAATGTCCGAGAGAACGGAATATTCACCAGCGATACCAGATCTTTCGGATGAGTCTCTATGCAACTGACACATGAAATCTAGGCAATCCACTTTACGTCGTCCCGAGAAACGTTTAGCCGGACTGATCGACAAATTCCACTTATCGCATGCTTCTAGCGGTCGCTCCACCTTATCATATAAGGAGGTCCATGATGTAGCTGGAATCAATATACCATCAATGTATGAACCTCGACCAAGCACAGTGTATCTGGTTCTCCTTCAGTAAATACATAGATCAACTTCGGCGATCCAGTAGAAATAGTATTCGAATTTTGGCGACTCTGTAGCAATCGCACGTGGACTGTGTCGATCTCAACATATCCATACAGCGCATTGTCAATCAAGCGTTGATAAATCTGCGGGGCATTCTTCAGTCCAAAAGGCATTCGTGACCGCTCAAACAAACTCGACGGCGTAATAAATGCAGAAATTATCCTCGCTCGCTCCGTCATTACCCAAAACCCGTGTCCAATGAATAATACCACATCGCCTTATCCATGTCCTGTAGCAGCTCACCGACCACCGACCAGCGGCATAACGTATACCATCAACCTCGTTAGTTGGTTCACCCGTCGATAATTAGTACACAACAAATATTAACACCATTCTTCTTGATAATCACGACGATTGGCAAGGCCCATGCTGATGTCGATGATCGAATAATACTGGCTGATAGTGACCCCTTGGTCAAGTCAGCGAATGTCTCGCGAAATTAAGGTGCAATCGGTCGTACTCGCTGCGCGATCGGACTTGCCCCACTCACATCAATATCGCAGGCAGCTCCAGGTGCTGCGGGAGGAAGAGCATTCCTGGTGTGTAACGGGCTATATGCCCAAGGTTACACGTATCCGTTAGTATGTGATACTTAATAGGAAAGTCATTAATACGTGTGTACTTAGACCAGCCACTTGGGTGAGTATCATGTGACCCACCCTTGTGTATGTGATACACACAAGGTGTATTCATATTGAAAGAGATGACGCCACAGCAGGGACTGGCGTCATCACACCGATAAATGACTGAGTGCTAGCGACCCAGTCAGCTCTCCGGGTGAATCTTACCGGTAGTCCACCGTGGCTTTGTACGCTAGAGTCTGTCACTTATTATAGCGGTGAGACGTAGAGCGGTCCAAAAAATAGTGAAGCTTCATTAATATAGTTGAATTAAATGTAAAATAACAAAACTTCGACGTATTCATTTATAGAGGTCGTATGGCTCGTCTACAAAATACCCATTTTTTGTGTGGTCAATTTCAATTTACCCATTTTGAAAAGGACCTCTCCAGTCACCAGTGTGAGACATTGGAAGACATTGGAAGACCCTAAGAAAAGTAGCATGCAGACGCCTTCATCTCCGCTGCACGTGATTTCCAGCCGTTTCTTCCGTCTCGAGTGCAATCACCAGCACCTCTTCCAGCCCGAGTATAAGCGGTAAGCGGTTCAGCGCTTAAATTCCACAATCTATTCAAATATTATTTCGTATCGACTCACCTACCCACCTAACTGACTATTTTTAACTTGGCACCAACTTCAACTTATTCGACCAATAGGAGCAATCGAACCAAAGGCTTGAAGATTCTCCGGTGTTTTCCTCACTGCTGTCCCGAACATATTGACCGCAGTTATTGCGGATCTTCCTTGAGTGTCGATATTCGACTAGCGGAATTTCCGACTCAAACTGTACCATCTGGGCCCGCACCAAGTGAAATCGTATCGGTCTTTGCACGCTTCGAAGCTGTGAGCGATGTGAGTCTCCGTCCTGGAGAATGTGTCGAGGTGAACCGAATCGAGCAAGAGGTGCAAACGGAGACTCATTTGGACGGCCAATGGATTGCTGGTGTGTTAGATCGGCCATCGGAAGTGGTGGCTACCTATCCTAGAGCTCCAAATGATGATGACTCACGGGGAGAGCAAAAGTCCTTATTGTACAATTTGAATGGCAAAGCATTTTCAAGATGGTATTACGATTGGGAAAGCGGTGCTAACAAGGCACAGAGACTTATGAAACACGTCTTGAAGGCGTACATTGTTGAGCGAATTGCACTGGATAGGGACAATAAGTTTACGACCATATCCAGTCGGGAGGCTTTCATGCAGTTGTATCGAGTACTGCAGGTGGTATCGTCACCTGAATTTACGGTCATTTCATATCGTCGAGCACCAATGGACCAATTGCAACTTGCTCACACACATACTGCCGTACAGTTAGGTAAGACACAGATTCCGCTACAAGTAACGAATAGCTCACATGATGGTGTGTCACCGAATAGTCTGCGGACTACCAACGAGATGCATCATCGGGATGTCTTCAAGTCAGTACATAATGCAAGTGTGATGCCCATTGCTCGGGATGATGACGTGGCTGCGTGGAGTAAATTAAAGTCGTCGCTACAAATTGAAGTGTACGAAGCAGAAGCGAAGCATCGACGGCGAATGTACTTACATGACCAGGAATTGATGCATCCTCTTGAAGATAACCTATGTTGGGAGTATTTGAATGCACCTGCTGTCGCCGTGTCCAAGAGTATGGCGCTGCTTCTTGCGTTTGTTCGATGGGCGCCACTAAGACTCTACGAGCCGGTAGTTGCTGAGCTCGTGCACTTAGTCGACCAGAGAATTGTTGAGCTGGTGCCAGCGAGTGCACAGAAACCTACTAAGCTGCACTGCTTTTCCAGGCTATTACTTCAACATGCTCAGATAGAGGAAAGCATACGAGCTACTGGGGGAGGCACTACACTCCCACTTGGTTTCAAAACTTTGCTTCAAGTGGCTTCGCAGTCTGTGCTATGGTTATATTCTCGAGAGACGTGCCATTGGATACGTCAATTCTTCCGACATAATGCTACATCTTTGCTGGATAAGATGGCCATGCGTTCATGCTTCCTTCATTTTCTGCGTGATTTAGAGGAACGTTTGAATGCAGAAGTGCTTGCAGCTACTGCGCTTCGTAAGTTATCCAATGTGGCTGAGGAGGTGATTGCGGCGGTGTATTCGCGCGAATGGTTTTACGATCGACGGCCACTTGTACGACAGATTTTAAGTGGCCAAAGCTTCGCTGGATGGAATCAGTTCGTCGCGCAGATGCGTGATACATATATTGGGGCTACGAGCTTACCAGTATCGTTGCCACCTCTTTATCGGAACGTCACTTTCTCAGCAGCTTTTTCTCCTCACAATGTTGTCGAACGTAGCTGGCATGGCGAGTGGTGTTTGGATATGGATGACGTGCACTGGGATGTCAATGAAATAAGGTTTTCTGAGACTCGAGGCAAAAGCAGTGCTGATCCCAGGGTACCAGATGTATCACTATTTTCTCTGGTCAAGCTCATCTCGCAAATCGTCCGATTTGAGGTAGCTATTGATATTCGGGAGAGTTCATTACGCGTTCGTGCACCGCAAGGCCTGGCGGGGTGCCTTGATTGTATGCACCTGGTGCTGGACGGCAAGGATCGCGTGTATCGTACTTTTCCAAATGGTATCACTTCGTGCGGTGGTGATGGCGCTTGCGGGGATTATGTTGGTGAAATGTGTTTTGAGGACACGGGCCAGCTAGCTATCTTCCTTGAGATCTTCAACTGGTCACTGGAACAGGGCACTCGTTCATATCATGTGCGGGCAAAGATTGAGTGCCACAACAGTGGTCGGCTGGCTGTTAATGGCAACATTTTGGAGACTACAGGATCGAGTACGTTCCCATCGGATAAAACGTCATACATCGGAGAGATGTCTTTGCGTGATAAGCTCGAGTCCATCGAAATAGCCAGCGCAAGACGATACGATGCTACCGGTGCATCGAGAGATACACCTACTGCTTCGTGGGCAGAGTATGGCAAATTTCATTTGGGCTATCGAAAGATGAATGAAAGGTGAGTTGACCGAAATGTTATAATGCGATTAACAAACGTACTGTCCTCTCTGCTAGGATAATACCAGTTGGTTGGAAATTGAACAAGCTACTGATGACAAAAAGGTATGGAGTCTATTATTTTGACAGTCTTGTGCGTTACCAATGCTTGCCCTACTTACATTTCCTCAGCGCGGTGCTTTTTACTTTTCTTGTTTTTCTTAATCTGTTTGTCCTTGCCTGCGATACCATTCCGCAGTGCATCCATGATCGTCGCCACGTCGGCACTTTTAGCAACCTCCTCCTTGCGCTGTTCAGCTTCGTCTCCGGTCAGTTGAGTAGCTTTGCGCTTCTTTGACTTCTTGTGCTTTTTGCGAGAATTCCGACTCGCTTCGGGTGCTTTATTACTCTCCACCACATCCTTAAATAAGTCGGCGATCTTCTGCTGCTTCGTGTAAAGTGCTTCCCACTTTTCGCGGTCCTGCTTGTACTCGAACAAGTGGCAAGTGTTCATCACGAGCTGTGAAAAATGACTTCCACTAAGCTGCGTCTCCACTGCCAATAGTTCGTGCACAACTGCCTCCTTCTTATTCAACGGAAGATCCGCGTAGCATTTCATTACCGAGAAAGCGCCTAACCGATCCTGTGCCAGCGTACCAAACTTGCCGACAAACCGTTCATACAGCTCCTGCCGAACCCATATGGTACTGGGTTCCTTGGATTCCCAAATGGGTTCTACGACACAGCGGCTGCCAATCGAGTCTTTGGCTAAAGCAAGGAGCTGCGTGCTATTAAACGAGAGAATACCCTTGTACAATGGAGCCAAATATTTTCCAGTCTCGAACTGCTGCATCTGCTCGATTATCTTGGCGCCCATGACGTTCAGCTGAATCTTAGCGGACGTAGCAGATGTTGACAGCTGCACGTTCAAGAGGGACGCAACGAAGTTCTTGCGCACAGCTTCAGGCTTTTTGCACTCCTGCTTCGCAACAGCGTCCACAAGGGCCTGAAACACCTCATGCTGGCGCAATTTAAATTTCACACACATTTCCATTACACGCCAAATAACGCCAGGGCGGCCCATGGTCAGCAATGTCCAAAGCGAAGCCTCCAGTTCTTCCAGCACATCCGTGGCGAGTGCCTCTGTACGCACAAGCTTAATGGTGTGCTGCACTACATAGTTAGCAATGTTGTGTTCGGCTAGCTGTAGCATCTTGTTGCGCATGCAGCGCTCGTAAACCTCTGTGAAAAACGTATCACTGACACTCTCAAACAAAGCTTCCAGCACGTGGCTGGTCACAGCGTTAGCCGCCAAGTCGTAAAAGCCACTCTCGCACGCATCCTTATCTTCCCACTGAAGTATCTTTTTCGCAAGTTTACGTCGGCTTTTCGAAGGTGCCAGCTTCAACGCTGAAGCAATAAGCGGGCCCGAGTTTTGGTCATAAAGCAGGTTCTCTAGCTCATGCGTCGGGCTCTCGATCAACGCCACCACCAGCTCCTCAAAGAGCGTCTTGAACGTGTCTGGCACGTCATACGTAACGTTGGAGCCATCCTTACCAGGATGAGCTTCGGTAAACGTGGCAACACGGTGCTTGGCCTTCTTGCCTCGCTTCTCCAAAACCAGTGGCTTGCCTGCCAGCACAGCTAGTACCGAGCGCAGCACATGACTTGCACTCACGTCATTCATGAGTGTGATCCATTCATTCTCCACCTCTTTCACCATATGAACAATAACGTCGCTCATGGGCGGGATGTCCTTTATCCTGTCGTCATCCTTGCTTTCCTTGTCCTCCAGACCGTCCTCCTCCTTCGCTACTACGACACTGGAACGAGACAGCAGATGCTGTAGCACATGAGACGAGTAACGATTGGTCCATAAGTGACTCATGTAGCCCGCCATCTTGTGCAGCAGAAAACGCAATTGTGCGTCAGTCATCTTGGGCAGGAAAACCTCCAGTAGCTCACCAGCGTGACGGTCCGAGGCTGCACTAGCAACACGAGGTGCCAGTTCTTCCAACACGTTCCATAGCATCATCTCTACATCATCTAAAGTAGATTCCATGTCTGGCTGCGTCAACATCTCCGTCATTTCTTTCAGATACGACAAAGTATCTGATTCCAGACGACGTGGACGAACACGTCTGCATACAATGATACACAAAACATGTTAGAGGGAAGGTTCCCACTATCGATTTCTTGTCTACATTATTATCAACATTAATAATAGTAGAATGTAACCGTACTCGGGTCGCTGCAAACAGACATCCTGCGCTTTATCCTTCATCTGATTAGTCGTCATGATGCCAGCTGATAGATAATGTCTACCAATGGATTGAGGCCTATGTGACATGGTACACTTAAGGTGACGACACTAATGTAATGTATCCATCACGTGGTCCACGCCTCCTTCACCCAATTCCGAGATTTGAATCTAAAAGTAAAATGAGCGAGTCCAGTAGCATCTCAAGTGCGAGTCCAAGTCCAAGTAGCGGCAGTGCAAGTGCCAGTCCAAGCGTCTCTGCTGCATCTGCATCATCCCCTTTGATTTCAAGCTTTGGACTACAGGAAAGCGAGTCGAAAGACGTGGCGTCAATGGACGAAGGAGATTCAGGAAATGAGGACAATGCGACAGTCAAAGACGAGGACGAAGTGAACACAATGTCGTCTTGTACCGACCTAAAAAAGACATTGTTGTCCATGGAAGAACGGGAGATATTACGTAAAGAAGAAGAAATCGTTCTTCAAGACCAACGCGATCGTCAGACTAAATCTCTTGATCTTGTCAAACAAAATCTCACGCTGGACTCGGAATGGGAAAATAAGTCCACCCGAGAGAAGAAAATGGCTTTCTTAATGGCTCAGTCTGATGTTTTTACATCCTTTTTAATGGGTGGAAGTAGTACCATGGGAAAAGAAATGGCTCGCTCAAAAAAAGCAGCAAAAGATGCAGGATCAAAACGAGGTAAAGGTAACAAACAAGCAGATGCTCAAGCACTACAGGACATGGATGATGCACGTTACACACGTGTCACACAACAGCCAGCGAGTATCAAGTTTGGTATGATGAAACCTTATCAACTGGAAGGTCTGAACTGGATGATTCGACTCCATGACTCAGGAGTGAATGGCATCTTGGCTGATGAAATGGGGCTAGGAAAGACTTTGCAAAGCATTTCATTGCTTGCTTACTTGAGAGAAGCACGAGGCATTGAAGGGCCTCATATCATTATTGTGCCCAAGAGTACAGTGGGTAATTGGATGAGAGAACTCAAGAGATGGTGTCCGTCTATTAAGGCCTTTAAGTTTATGGGCAGTAAGGATGAACGTGCAGTGCAGAGAACGACAGTGGTGAAACAAAACTTTGACGCTTTGGTGCTGTCGTACGAAGTGGCAATTATTGAAAAGGCCATCTTACAGAAGATCAAGTGGAAATACTTGCTTATTGATGAAGCTCATCGAGTGAAGAATGAGAACTCAAAGCTCTCGCGCGTCGTGCGCGACTTTAAAGTCGAGCACCGACTGCTGATTACAGGCACGCCGTTGCAGAATAACCTGCACGAACTGTGGGCACTGTTGAACTTTTTGCTACCCGACATTTTCTCAGATGCTGAGGATTTTGACGCGTGGTTCAATGTGGACGAAGAAGAAGGACAAGAGAACGTGATCAAGAAGCTGCATACGATCCTACGTCCTTTCTTGCTGCGTCGACTAAAGGCGGATGTAGAGCACTCGCTACCGCCGAAGATTGAGACCAAGCTCTATGTTGGTTTGTCCGAGATGCAACGTGAGTGGTACATGCGCGTACTGCATCGCGATGCCACGCATTTGAATGCTATCGGTGGCAGTGATCGCGTGCGTTTGCTCAACATCTTGATGCAGTTGCGTAAGGTATGCAACCACCCGTACTTGTTCGAGGGCGCAGAGCCTGGTCCGCCGTACCAAGAAGGTCCGCATCTTTGGGAAAACTGCGGCAAAATGACTTTGCTGCACAAACTCTTACCGAAACTCCAAGCTCAGGGATCCCGTCTTCTGATTTTCTGTCAGATGACGTCTATGATGGATATCCTAGAGGATTACATGCGCTACTTTGGTCACGACTACTGCCGACTAGATGGATCCACGAAGGGTGAAGATCGTGACAACATGATGGAGGATTTTAATGCCCCATGCAGTACCAAATTCTGCTTCTTGTTGAGTACGCGTGCTGGTGGTCTTGGCATTAACTTGGCTACGGCTGATATCGTGATCCTGTTCGACTCGGACTGGAACCCTCAGGTGGATCTCCAGGCTATGGATCGCGCACATCGAATTGGACAGACAAAAATTGTGCGCGTATTCCGTTTCATTTCGGATGGCACTGTAGAAGAGAAGATCGTAGAGCGTGCTGAGCGTAAACTATACCTCGATGCTGCTATTATTCAGCAGGGTCGACTAGCGCAACAGAACCGGAAGCTCTCGAAGGACGAGCTTATGACGATGGTACGCTTTGGCGCCGATGAAATCTTCAACGCACGCGGATCAATGATCACGGACGATGATATCGACGCTATCCTGGCTCGGGGTGAAGAACGCACTGAGTCCATGAAGGATAAGATTGCTGCTGACATGCAGCACAGCTTGGCGAATTTCTCTTTGGCAGGCGATAATGGCAACGCTAGCGTCTCCAGCCTCTATGAGTTCGAGGGTGAAGTGTTCTCAAAGGATACAAACAATGGAGACATTCTGCCTTCAACGTTCATTGCTCTTCCTCAGCGTGAACGTAAGTCCAACTACAATGAAGACGAGTACTATCGCCAGCAGGCGGGTTTGTCAAAGCCCAAGAAGGCCAAGAAATCTGGTTCGGACGCTGCAAAGGTTCCCGTTGTCCATGACTACCAGTTTTTCCAGCAAGAGCGTATGGTAGCACTGCTCACGAAGAAGACTCATGTTGAGAACCGCCGGAAAGAACTCGCCCGACTGATCAAGGAAGCCAAAGCTGATGAAGCACGTGGTAAAGCTCGCAAGGCGAAGCCTGCTGAGGGCGAGGAGTTAGCGGAGAATTCAGCAGAGGAAGAGGAAGTTGATGATTTGCGCTCTGCTGCTCTCGAGAAAGAGATGAATGAGACGGAGATGGATGCTACGGATGCGAAGGAGCTGGAAAAACTTGAAAAGGAGGGTTTTGGCGATTGGACTCGTCGTGACCTTAAGCAGTTTATCACCAGTTGCGAGCGCTACGGTCGTGCTGACAAGGCACGTGTGTGTGAGGAAGTTTCGCTCGTTCTTGGTAAAAATCCTGCGCAGGTGAAACGGTACTACGAGACATTCTGGTCTCGCTTTACGGAGCTTAAGGACCACGCCAAGCACATCGAGAAGATTGAGCGAGGCGAGAAGCGCCTGGAACGCAACGAAGTGGTGAAGCAGGCTTTGGCGCGTAAGTGCAGCCGGTACAGCCATCCGTTGCGTGACATGCGGTTGCACTACCCGGCCGGATATAAGAGCAGGGGCTACATCCTGGACGAAGACGTATTCCTTGTGGTAATGATGAACAAGTACGGTCCGTTGGAGCACTGGGGTGAGATTCGCGACGAGATCCGTAAGGCATGGCAATTTCGCTTTAATTGGTTCTTTAAGTCGCGCACCATTGGCGAGCTTCAGAAGCGCGGTGAGGTGCTGACTCGCATGATAGAGCGCGAGAACGACGAGCTCAAGAGCCGCACTAGCAAGGACGAGGACGACCTTGCAAAGAAGGCGAAAAGAAGCAGCTCTTCGAGCTCCAAGTCAAAGAGCAAGAGCAGCAGCAGCCGTAGCAAGACGTCAAGCTCAAGCAAGAAGCGCAGTAGCTCGTCCAAGCCGTCGTCATCGTCTTTTGCTAAGAGAAAGCGTTCCAGCTAGTAAAGATGCCTGCCTAATAGCGACAGCCGTAGCTCATTATGCTTGTACATCTGTTCGTGTATTCACGATTGATGGCCTTATAGCCAATCTCCACCATGGTTCATGATCTCCTCGCCATTGCAAAGTGATGTACCACGAGGTAAGCGTCGAGGATCACTGGCGTGGAACGTATCCCAATCTTACCATATCGATAGGACAACAAAATTTCGATGACATGTCATTGCGTCCAAGATGTTTTCACATTCACGTCGTCCAAGCTGCATGTCAGGTACTGGTCTCTGCATGTGTGCCTCGATCAAGGGCATGTCAGTGCTTTTTCTTGCAAACGTGTTAGTAAAGTCAAGAAGGCCTTATACAGTAGATCGTCCGTGGAGGCCGCTGTATCCTAAGTGACCAACAAACTGCACTCGCTTTTCCATACGACGTTAAGAGTTATGTCTCAGACGCAATCTGGTTATCCACACCCAGTACGTCAAGCAGGGAAGCACCACGACAACAAATCCATGACAAAGTCAGAATACTGTGAGTCGAGAGCACATGGTCGTAATCGCTTGAGCTCTTCTGGAAAATACTACATCGACAGTTAGACATTTTCATTAACGCTAAACGAATGACAACGAGTTAATTGATACGCCTAATCGAACCTGAACAGCCCTAAAACTCAAAGATCACCATTTTCACGCATAGCAGTAGATTTACACGCATCCGGAACGACCATTCAAGCAATCGTAAAGCACCAAAACTAGTCACTTCAGCCCCATCATGTGGGTTTCATTGATGCGGAACAGACGCAAGAGCCAGAGAAGCCTATACTACTTCCAATCCTCTTCTAGACTGTTCATCCGGGCTGCTGCTTTCCGTACTGCTGGCATAGTCTTCATCACGGGGTTTCTGTGGTGTTGACACGCGAAAGACGAACGACTGTGCCACAATATCATGTTGACGGGGACTGCTGAGACTGATGGGCATTGCGATCGAGTACTTGACAAAATTACCAAACTTCTGGTGTTTCGAAACCAAGTAAATACCCAGAGCTACAAGCAATATAGCAGTCGGAAACATAATTCCCTGTGTCTTGGTAAAATTGTGTGCCTGTTGAAAAAAAACAACACCGCTGATGTTACTCATCGTGATCCAAAAGCCTTGAAACACAGGGTACGACGACATCGTGTCTCCAGTCATCGTAGCCAGGTTTAGTGTATGTGTCTGTGTCAATAAAGTCATTGCCATGCCTGCACACAGCACGTACGTGCCAAAGTACATAAACTGATTGTTACCCGAGACCGTAGACGAAACAAGTTCCACGACACACTTGGCTAATAGTACCGACTGTCCACCAATCGTTCCTGAGATAGCTGCCCAATATAGAGGCAACTTTGGGTCAATAATAAGCGTATGTTTCTCAATCTCACTGTCGTCGTATTTGCCAACTTTGAGATTGGACAATTCAATCTCTTCCAAATGATCGTCTTCTTCTCCCGCTAGTCGTTTACTCATAGGTGAAAGTTCCAAGTGATCACTAAAAATAGGCGATGGAAAAGGCGACGTCATAGCTCCTTTTAGTTTATTCTCATCCAAAGCAGGAGACTCTTCACTTTTCTTCTTTTTCTGCATCTTCTCTGCAAGGTCTCGTTTCTTCTCCTGAACATCATCCACACGTCCATCTTCTTTCTCTGTGCTAGCAACACGTAGTGCTGGTGCTTTCGAACGTCTTGCACGCATATACAACGTCATAACAAATGCCGTTGTAATCAGAGCATAGAGAATAAAAGGCGCGGCTTCCATCAATTCATAAATCTGATCCATCTGATAATGACCTTCATCTCCTTCACTCGCGGCTGCTAGTACCACAACCCCCAGTGATACAAATGCTACACCCACAATATCCGTCAAATATAAACTCTGTTTAAGCCAAAAATGCGACATGAGACAATTGCCTAAAATAGTGGAACCACCACCAAGAGACGCCACGAGCGTCTGTGGAGCAAACCCCAGAGCGAGGAAATCACCCAACGACGCGATCACAACACACGCCATGCCAATCCACCAGATTGGACGTTTTGTATATGGTCGAGGAATTGCACGAAGCTCTTCTTTATCGTGGGAATATTTTTGTAAATTTACACCAAAAATCGAGAGAAAAGCCGAGACGACGGCAATGGTTCCACCAATAAAGTCACTCTTCATCGTTGCGTGTCGTCTTTTGTTGCTCTGTTGGTCGTTTAGGAAAGTAGTATCTCTCTCTCTCTCTCTGGTAAGAAAACCACTTGAGGACTCGAAGGTACTTTCTCAACTAGGTCGAATGAGGCTTCAAACGACAGACTGACTGGATTTTGAGCCGTGAATACAACTTTTGACACCGAATTGAAAAAGGACGGAAAAAACGGGGCGTTTTCTGTACAGCGATGGATGGAACGAGATACAGAAGGAACATGACTCTCAAGTGACAACTAATGCGAGGGTTCAAACCCCTAAGCATCGAATACAGGCGGCGTACCGATAGCACGTAGTTACCATATAAAGTATGGAGTTTATAGATGCGTGCTCGTATGAATGCAAATTTGATAACATTTTATGGATGCTTTTACTACCGATTGACGCCATCAGAGGTGATGTTACCGTCGCCAGAGCGACCACACGACTAGCAAAGAATGACAGCTTTATATGTATATTACTAAGTGGCAGTAATATATATGCCACGATAATTGCACTGAACGTAGTGTCATAGGGAATTTGGCGTTGCAGTAAACTTGACGTCACAGTGACTGATCCATGCGAGCGAACGTAAAAGAGGCTACGCAGCGCAGCTTCTGCCGCTGCAATGTTGTGTGGTAGCAGTCAACACGGTCGCCATTACTAAATGTGGTGTGAAGCACATTTCCAACTCTTAAAACAGCGACACGTAGTAACTAAAGAGAGGTGTTCTAGAATGGCGCTCTGCAGACGTGTTTACAAGTCAAGGGTACGTTATTTCTGACGAAAAAACCGATACTGACGTCTTTGCGACATTTTTGAATCGGATTATGCTCACATTGAGGATCACGCGTTACATTTCGTGGCAATTTTGCTATTCTCCTTTTTTTTCATACAGTGCAACTTCTGGCCTCGTGGTATAGCGCGGGCTCATTTGTGTCTCAATAGTCTCGCTGGCTGTGATACTACGAAACCCATCAAGTGTCCACTTAACCTTGGATAAGGTGGTACTACATTATCTTGAGTCGTGGTATCTGATTTGGAATATGCTGGTTCTGTTTCTGGCTTTTGTTACAAAAACTTGGCTTAGTGTTACTGTCTTAACTGATAAGTTTTCTTGACCGATAAATCATTCCAGTCCCGATCACGACCGTTTACAGTCGAACCGGCCTCAAGTAATACTATTATAGCTGTTAACTTGTCGTAACTCATACATTTATCCGGTTCCAAGGGTATCACTCTAGACAAGTTTTCTACAAAAGGTTTCGGTATATACATGTCAGAAAGGCGACAGCTTCAGTCACAATGCATCAACAGGTCACAATTAGCTCTTTTTCTGTGCGTGTTGCGAGATACGTCCGGATTGGCTAAAACGAAGCGTTCCAGAAAAAGTAATTTCTTTTTGTGGTGAAGCAATTTGTTGGCATTTTTAACCAGTAGATTAACATTTGATAATGGTGTGGAGCTAATTACAGATTAGACTTCCATGAAATATGTAGGACATGAGAACGAAGGACCTTACTCTATCACTTCGGCATTTGCCTCCAACAACAACAACCTCACCTCAATACAGAAAGATCTTTCTCACAGTAACCCTCCGCTTCACGACACTCTTGTCTTGGATACGTTTTCGATATGATATCATTCACAAGTTGAATTCGACTGGAAAAAGATTATTTGACAAGCATGAGAAGGGTGCCAAATCACGTCTCCTAAGCGCACGATCCAAAACTGTAAACGAGTCAAACAAAGCTCTGGTAAAACACTGCGTGTCTAAATGGCACCATTTTTTTCGTTGACACGAGTGCATCTGAGTTGTCAAAAGTCATCAAGTCGTCAAAGCTCAAGCATGAAGCTGTCTCCTTTTCAGTTTGTCTTTCTAAGACTCCAATATTCTCGGATCTCACCAGACATCGTGCTCGGAACATGCCAACCGTTTGCTACTAGATACATTTGCCGACTACACAATTGTAAAGTGCCGGTGTATCTCACTGCTTCGTCTTCATTTAGGCGAGACAGCTGGTACAACAACGCAAGTAGTCTCACACCTAGCGCCGATACACTTTTTGCGCCACGGCCACACGCAATCAGTCCAAAAGGAAGCAAATCAGTCGCAATATCCACCTCCGAGATATTGAGCAGGTACTTTTCGTGACTCAGCGTCGAATTCCAGGCTAAAATACACGCCATAAAAGCAAACAGTGCACGGCGTTTAATGGCGTCCGAGTGAACAGACGAGTCGAGTGAAGCCATACTCCGGCTGAAAGCGTCGACCACGTCCAAAAGTGAAGACACGTTTTCACATGGTTTCGTGTAGTGTGCAATAACAGCTCCAATCCTTGCGGTGAACGGTTGTAAGTAAATGTCGACAAGATCGTCATCAGTCCATTCATTGAAGTCATGACGCAAAATCCACTGAAAAATGAGTGATGTGTTGCGCTTGGTCATGGCAAAAAACTCGAGCTTTGCTAGCTCAACAACAAAAACTCCACTTCTCCACCAACTCCACACTGAAGAATTAGCTACATCCGGTTGTAAAAAGATGTCAACTGGGCTACGTCCACCGTAGTCCAGCTTTGAAAGAACACGAGATGCAAATTGTTCCACAAAAAAGGAAGCATGCACGTCGAACGGAAGCTCCACAACCACTTTTTCAAATATTGTTTTGATGACCATTTCCAAAGAGTTCTCTGGGATACGGTGAGTTGTTTTGGCGTCTAAGATATCGCGTAACATTGCAATCCAGCTGTCAAAGAGAAAGACACTGCGGCTACTTGACGTATCACGACGCCACATATCCTTGAGAACGTCAAAAGTGGTGGTTAGCAGGGTCTCAAGCACATCAGTTGGAATGCGGGTAGTCGCTACTGATAGCCATGCCATCAGCTCAATCTGAATAAGTGCGTCGGCATTTCTGAACCATCCGCTAGAAAGCAACTCGCCAGCGATGAGGTTGTCACAGCTGCCTTGAGTAGCAGCGAAGCGAACGCATGCTACACTTACATCGACAGAACACATTCGCAGCATTACACGATGTGTTAATGACGCATAATCCAGTAATGGTAGTACAGCTCCCGTCGATGTCAGACAGCCTAGCAGTGATATCGCTATGCGAGCTTCTGAGTTCGATCTAGTCATCAATGCTTCGTGAGAGGAATCATGGTCGGATGGATTCGTTTGCCGCAGCCACTCGAGCGTTTTCACTAGCAATCTATTTGACGGAAGAGTGCGAAGCTCGACGTCAAACGACTTCTTCTTTTGGGAAACGTACAATCTATCGGCTGCGCGAGCAATAGCACCTAGCATTGCATTTGCAATAGCACAATGCCCTTCCTTCGTCGTGAACTCTCGAGCAAGATTTACCAGTGAGGTAATGATGTCAAAATCAAGTGTCAGCTCTACATGAACACCCACGCTCGGAGTTACTGCAACAGAAATGCCGACATTTAGGTGAAAGAAGTTTGCGATACCAGATAGCATCAACGTGTGCACTGCCTGATCTGGCACACTTTCGATTTCAAGAGTCTTTTTGATGTGTTTGACTGTCAAATTGGTTTGATTCTGAATCGTGCTAGGAAAGCCACCAAAAGACTTCAAGCGACACAACACGTTCGCTGCTGCCATCATCAGAAAGCCGCTGTCGAGGCTGGCAGCACCACATTCTGTAGCTCGATGATTGCACGTGGTAACAAACATCTCTAAACTTGATGAAGGTGCCAAGTTGAATTGCACGCACTGTAGCAACACGGGTCCCAATGCGACAGCTGTAATGTTGGCAGCATGTCTATCTTCCCATACTGCTGTAAAAAGTCTTTGCACGTTCATTAACCAGTCTAAACGTCTAATCCTCGAAAAGCCACTTGATATTTGTGCTAGCCCCATCAACGACGCCCAACGCAACAAAATACCACCGGATGATAAGGCTTGCTCAAATTTTGACGCAACTGTATCAATAGAAGTGTTCACCCCAGTCGCCTCAGACAGAGGAAAAATCACGTCTCCATGGGATAGAGAAGACTCGGCCGACGGCTTCACATGGTTGGTACGCAGGAACGACTCCAGAACACGCTCGGCAATCGGCTTAACTCGTTGGTGTCTCCACTGAGTCACCTCAAATGGTTCCAGCTCGTAGCCATTTGTATAAAGAAAAGCAATGTGGCTCAGTCCTACTAGAGCACAGGAACTTAATAGGTCACCCGTCTCGTTGTGATACAGCTCCATAAACATGCTCTCAATCTTTTCCAATTGAATACAAAAGTTACTGCAGTGCTCAACCTTTCGTCGGCCAAAAGAGAGCTGAAAAGCAGTCGCAACGCCGATAGATGAAACGCGAGCATCGTCGTTGGAGGCCGAAAATACACGAGCCTGTTCAATCGACAATGCTAGTTGGAGCAATAGCTCCTCCATTACTTCTTCGTACTTCTGACGCAAACGAGGATTATCCCAATGTCTTGATTCACATAGTGTTCCAGCCAACGCACCAGCAGCCAGTGCACCCCCTACCTTGTTTGAAGTATCATTCAACAGCAAGTCAAACAAGCTAGTAACGCCCTCCGAAAATACACGAAAGGTGACATCGGCGTCATCAACGCCAATAGGCGTCTTGAGCTTCGCCAATTCGTCTAGCGAAGATACATATGTTTCCATAAACCCTCTCCATCCTTCCATCAAAGCTTGAATATGTACGAACACCCTGTAGCTTCTATCAGCATTTACTGATGCATCTACAGAGGCCCACGGAAGTTCCATAGACTGCAGCACAGTCGAGACTGTCCCCACCAGCTCGTCCACATTTTGCGTTGCAAGGCGAACGAGTTTGTCTTTGCGCTTAACGTTTTTCCTGTCAACCAAAGCCTTTGGTTGATAAGTCAGCAAAAACCCGCTCCAGCCAGATGTAACGGAGCTTGTCGGAAACAGACTCTCCACCTCCGCTCTTGACGGTAAAAGTGCTTTCATCTCCTTAGTGGCCGTAGCAGAAATACACGCAACTGAGCTCGGTTGCTGGAATGTTTGTTGCTGTTGACGCTGGATCCCTGGCGCTGCAGACACCATCCGCAGTCCTCGTCCGACGCCTGCAGTAAGCTTTGTGCTTTCATGCTCAATAACCCTCGCCATCAGCTTTTCGATCACAACGCGGACGTCTAAGTCGTGCTCGTTTTGAAGACGCTCCATTAGGTCATCGAGTTGTTCTTCTACTTCCTTTACCGTCACACCGTTTTCGTTGTCACTCTTCTGCCCAGCGATTTCATCAACCGGCATGCAGAGCCCTAGCATATCCAAAGGAAATTTGCACAACGCATCGTAAGCAGACTTCCGAACATTTGTATGTTCGCTGTCTGCAAACTCCCAAGCCTGGTCGAGCAGCTTTGAAGCATGTTTCTCGTTCGCAGCGCTGTCAATGCCACCAAGTGCGTAAAAGCAGCACAAGCGCTCTTGAAAAAGCGGTCTGTCTGCACAAGTTATCTTACGCTTGCGCATTTTCTGGGCAATTATCTTGAATGCAACGTAAAAGTCCAGACAGTCTCCTCCACACAGCGCGGTGATAGCATCCATGGCCATGGAAACCACTGACTCCAGCTCGTCTTCAAGAAATCCTTGAATGGATGAAATGAACTGCACGCCCAACTCGGGGTCCTTCTCGCACAACATTTTGATTGAAGCTATCCTTACAACAGGGTGCGCAATATCTTCGCCTGGAGAGGATGATTCTAGTAACATTGTCTCCAGCCTTGGAAAGGCTCGAGACTCGTTTCGCCACACTTCATACATGAGCTTCAGCGCCATCGGCCGCGTCTTTGCTATACCGTTCATGCTATCAATTAGGCGAAGCACGATACGCATTGTCTCGGTTGTTGTAGCAGCCAGCGCTGCCAAAGAATATAAGCACGAGGTCATCCATTCACCAAAGAGACGTCTTGAGACCACCTTGGCATTTCCTGATGGTTGCTGAGAAACGAGAAACACCAAACTTGCCACCAATGCTTTCGTGGCGTCGGCGTTCCAGAACTTTGGGCTATTGTTCACTTGACGCCCCAGACACTCAGTAGCAGCACTACGAAGAGCAGGTCGTCCATCAGAAAGCAGCGCCACCAATAGCAGCGGTAACCATTTATCTGTCGAGTTGTTGGATATAGCGCCTTCGGAAGAAAACAAAGAACTCAGCCAACGTTGGCATCTTCCTTCATCACCAATCATCTGAATACCCGAATGAGCATGAGTTGCTGTCTCTGTTAATGGTGCATCGCTCGTTACCTCATTCTCATAATAATAATTGCTCGTTGACATGATCTTCCTCACCATTTTGAGTAAATCAGACACGATGCTGCCATGCACTGAAAGCATCGCCGACAACGGCAACAGCAAAATCTCCACGTAGACCGTGCGTCTACCACCGTGATCAGCAACCACATCACGTCCAAATATCAGTGTATACTGCAGCACTCGTAGTATCAATTGCTGCTCTAGTGGTGTCTCGCAGGTGTTTATCAAAAAATACGCAGCCGATGTTAAGAACATTGATGACCACAGAGCTTTGGGTACTGCTCGAGCCAGCTGTTCCAATGACTGCAACAAAGTCACGACACCGACGTTCCTTTCAATCAATAACTGCGTTGACTCGAGCACGACACGTGCCGTTCTGGTCGCCAAAGCTACGTGCTCTGTATTGTGGACAACTTCAGCGCTTAAAAAGTCCACCAGCACTGCCACATGGACATTATAAGTGGACTGTGAGAGCTGGTCATGTGGGACGAGCTCCAGAGCCTGTACTAGAATACGGACAACATGTGTCCACATTGTATTCTTATTGTCGTCCACTTGTCCATCCGAGTGCCACGCAATGCGAGACATAACGTCCAATACTGCAGCTTTGTGTCCTTCTGGCTGCAAATTGTCCATGAGGACACTTTGGAGGACCGGCGATAGTACTTCAAATGTCTTTCGGGTTCTTTTAGTGTCTACATAATCATTCAAAAAAGGTCCATCTCCAGTGGTAACAGCTGCCAAATATCCGGGTAACACGTTATGGTTTGCGTGAAATACCTGAAGTAACATTCGACACTGGCTCGATACTTGGATTGTCGCCAACGTTTGGATACTCTGAAGTAAGACAAACCCGAGAAATTCGGCCTTGCTTGAGGGTTCACTACAAATGGCTGCAGCTTGTTGCAAGATTTCATACAAATTCACAGATGTCCGATATTGTTGCAACCCTAGAGTATACACGAAAGTATACAACATTGTCAGAGAAAGCATGTACACTCGTGGAAGCAGCAGTGTGACGCGCACCGAAGACCAGATTCTGCGATTGTTGCAGCGAGGAAGTAGAGATAAGACGGTCAACGATCTGTTCCGTTGCACTTGCAACCGCAGCGGGAGTTGTGGCCTGTCGTAGCGCCTTGAGCAGCGCCGGTACCGTTGGCGCCGCGACCATTGTTTGGATTTTTTGAAATATTTAGAGATTTCAAAAATCATAAAGATGGTGGATGCTTTTTTGAAATGTTTTAAATCTTCTAAACTGTTTCAACGTATTGAACGTTAAGACGTTAATAGTGTGAAACGGCTAAAAACAAATTGTAAACTAAGCGTGTTATAACAGCGTAAGATCTCCTATAAAAAGTGTCGTGGAGATTCCAAAGCAGCCAGCATGTATCATCCAATGTACTACATACAGCTGTCAATCTCATACGTTGTACAGTGTCAACAAGGTTCAAACCACAGTGTATATTCACTGATTTCTCCTTCAACTTGATCAACCGAACAGTACACGACGCATAAGGTCAGCAAACTGAGACCCAGACATTTCGTCCTCGCCTTTGATGGTGGCTCGCAGTGTCCGGCTTGCCTTCTCTACGAGTGTCTCGGACATGAAGTAGCGGCCCTGTGTGTCTTGAGCGTAGAAGAAAAACTTGTACTGCGGACCCACGTCACCTGAAGCCATCGTCACAATGCTGCGCGATGCAAATGCCTGCTCCAGCTCGTCTTGCGTAGGCAAAGTTGGCAGCTGAACCACTACCTCAGCAACCACAGCTCTACTGCTCCATTGGCCCTGAAACGTAGGAGCATCCATGACTGGCGTCGGGACCAGCGCGAAAGCGGGACCTGCTACCTGAGGCGGAGGGACAACTGGAGCCGAACCGAAATCCATGTCCAGCAGATCCATGCTAGGTGCTGCTGGTTGCAGAGACGGCGCCGAGTTATGCTGCTGCTGCTGTTGGTGTTGTTGCTGCGGAAGAGCACCATCGTCGCAGGTTTCGTCTTCCTTGTCTTCTTCTTCTTCTTCTTCTTCATCTTCAAGAGGCGCAGCAGTGCCAGCCAAGTGTGAAGCCGACACAAAGAGCTCGCTGGATTTGTTGTATACCACAGCAAGCGAGTTGAACTCCTGAAACAGCTTGTCCTCAAGGTCCGTCTCGATAGACTCCACAAACACGCGAACCGTCTCTTCCGTGCAAAATTGTGCCACAATTGCGGCCGCCTGTTCGGTTGGTTGCTGCCCAAGCAGACGGTAGTAGAGCAGGGCACGATCACGCACGTCCTGGTGGTTTGAATCGTTAATGGCAGAACTAAGCAATCGTCCCAGCATACTTTGCATCTCAGGAGGACGCTTGAAAAACAGCTTGATCGTCGCCGCAAGCAGCTCGAGCAGCACGGACGGGGCGGCCTCGTTACTGAAGTCATCGATAAGCTTCTCCAGCACGTACGGCGCGCGACGAAGATCCTGGCCGAACTCACCAAGCATCCACACAACTGCAGCTTTGGCAGTCGGCTGCTCCACTGCGGCAACAATACGAGCCAACACGGGTAAAACGTCATGGCGCTTTTCTGGGTACTTGCGGAGCAAGTCTTTCATGACTACAAGACTCTCATCGCGCACATAGTCGAGATCCAATTCCAGAAAGTCCACCATCGTGTCCATAATGTGGTCTTGCATTTGTTCTACGAGCTGCTGGGCCGCCTGCTGACCGTAGGCCTCCGGCACATTGCTTCCGCCCGGGTACTGATGTAGCACCGTGTTAACGGACAAGTTGGGGCTCACAGCTACGCCGGCAATCGCATGAATCGCGCGGCGAGCCAGCTCCTGGTCTACGTCCGTTACGTACTCACTCAGCTCCGTGACAATGTCAGCCACATTAGCACCATCAGCGACTAGAGCCAAGATGTCGATCTTGACGTACTTGACGTGCGTAGGCTCATTGTACCGGTTGTAGAATTGACGGTAATCGCGGCTGAACACGTGCGGTTTCTTCCCCACCAAAAGCAAAATATGGTGTAGCACGCAGTAGTTAATCTCGTGGCTGCCGCCTGCCATCAAAGTGAGCAGAGGTTGGCGCATCCGCTCAAACACTTGATCCTGAATCTGTTCCATCCCCCGAGCTTGGGTGAGATTGAAAAAACACTTGGCCGTGCCTAGCACGACAGCACTGCTCGAGACACGCAGACACTGCTCCAGCGTATTCATAATCGTAAAAACCTCATCTGGTCCAACAGGTTTGTACTTTGCCACAATCTGAAGAATATTGCACTGTCCCCACTCATTAAAATCCGAGATACGACTCAACAAGTGCATCACAATTGGCTGGTTAATAGCAATGCCACCTTCGTCCGTCATGATCTCGTTTAGAGCCACCAAACAATTGGAAACCACTTGTGGGTCACGATCACGGATCATGTTGTACAACGTATCGATCATATCACTTTCCTTAATGATCTCTGGGTTGAGCGAATAGACCTTCAAAATGCCGATGACGCCCGTCTTACGCACGTACGCGCTCGTGTCCGTGAGTGACGCCTGTAATGGGTCGTGAATGTACTCGAGGATGGAATCCAGACGTAATGAGCATAGCGACCGCAGTGCGAGACCACGCACCATTGGGTCTTCATTGCGACAATCATTGAGCAACGTGTTGATGCACATGATAGCCAGTTCTGAATTCTTTTGAGCATAATTTGTGAGGTAGAGATACACCATTTTCTTTGAAATAAGGTCCTTCGTGTCAACACATAGCACCATCTCACTAAAGAGACGAGAAACGTCAATACCTAGCGTCATATAAGCAATGACTTTCTTGATAATCTCACGCTTACGCTTGACATCCTTCTCCACGGTCACTTCACGAAGTAGCTACAACAATAGACACATAGTATTAGCTCAAAAGCTGTATAAACTATGACGTTATCGTAGAATAATATCAAATAAAAAGAGAATTTGTAACGGACGTTCTTAAGTTCGTTCACTTCGCCCTTCTTCTTGTCGGTAAAGTAGTTCAAATTGCTGCTACCCGCAGGTCGATGGAGACCAGGAGCTCCTCCAGGAGGAGGCATACTACCCGGAGGAGGTCCCTGTGACGGGTAAGAAGGGATCATAGTACTAGCTATTGCAAAGGAAGAAACTGCTGCTGCTGCTGATGTGGCTACGCGACAGATCTGAAACGTGCGCAGATGATGTACGTAACATATATTCATGTAGCCTACTTCATGCCGAAGCTACCAACTGCGCAATACCGGTATTTCAAACTTATTCTGTCATCTCATATATTCTAATTTGGCATATTTCTAGATTTCAGCTTGCACTCACCTTTAAAAACAGATAGGGATGAATTTATAACACAGATGGTATCGGGACGAAGGCTTCCAGTATCTCTTATCGTTGCTTGCTCCGTGAACCGCGTGATTGGTAAACAAGGTAAAATGACCGTGGAACTTGCCAGCTGACTGGGCATTCTTCACTTCTACCACAAAAAACCAAGTGCTCATTGTTGGACGACGGTTGTTCGAAGAATTTCACGAACCGATTCCAAACCGCCATACAATCGTTGTGTCTTCAACGCTGAAGCGGCCAACAAGAGCGGAAGCAGTTGGCTATCGTTGGTTAGGAGTTCAAGTAGCTTTGACGCTGAAGCAGGCACTTCAATTTGCAAACTCAGACTCACAGTATCGGGATTGCAGTCGAATTTTTATTGGCGGCGGTGAAAATTTGTACAAGGAAGCAATGACTGCTAATGTCGCGGAATCATGCTACGTCTCGAGGTTGCACCAAGTGATTAATGATGGTGACAGGTTGTTTCCAAAATGGACAATGCAGTTTACGAGTCTGGTATTCTCGGCAAAAACGAACGGAGGAGGGAGGACGAGGTGAGCAATTGGCTCAGTTGGTCCTCAAGAATATCATGTCTACGTACTAAGAACTTGAGCATGGTCTTATTAACAGAGTGAGCTTTGAGATATGGGAAAGATAGATGACATGACGTGACTAGAGAAAGCTGTGAAGCTGCACGAGTTTGCAGATAACGCAGGATATGCCTGGAAGTGGAGGCTACGGACAGTTAATGTCAAGGTCAATCTTTTGTTGTCGCGTCGCAAGAATGTAGTTGTTTCCTGTTCCAGGCAAGTGAACCTTTCACATGGTTTCACGTGCCTTGGTTGTCAACAACTTTACTTTCGATACTCGTGGCTTTGTATTGCGGGCTGGCTACACCTAAATACAAGTGCCATGGTCGCTGCCCTCTTATACTACAGTGTGCTACAGGCTTTACTTACTTACTACTTACTATCTGACATGCCTGTTACCTAGAATTCAATAGTCGCTGTTGTTGCTGCTGTTGTTGTTGCTGCTGTTGTTGCTGCTGCTGTTGTTGCTGCTGCTGCTGTTGTTGCTGCTGCTGTTGTTGCTGGTTTGTTACAGACCCTGTTCCGGTACTTGGGCTGCGTGTAGGTGCAAGCTGCTCCACGATCAGCATTTTAGGTCGCTTCGCCGTGGTGACATTGGTGGCAGGACTGCCGCTCGTTCGCAATGGTTGTGGCTGTGATTGAGGCACAACTCGTGAGGATTCATCTGGTCGCACAAGCTCTGGTCTCAGCAATGTTGTGCCTGGAGGTGGAGGTAGCAAACTCATGCGCGAGGAGTCGGCAGGCGACGAGTTGCGACTCATTGCAGCAGAAAACATTCCTATCGACATCGGAAATCCTGCTGGGTTCTTGCCATTAACAGGAGATCTAATAGCAGCAGAAGGAGCGTGAGAAGTCGTCGTAGCAACTGGTTTCGCCACTGTTGCGGGGTACGGCACCGCTTCGAGAAGCCGTTTCGTAAGCTGTAACGATGGTAGATCCTTGTTCACGAGGTACACAAACTTCAGGTCTTGGAATCTCTCCGACGTCGGGTAGATCAGGGAGCGTAGCAAATGCGCCGAGTCTCGGGTTAACATCCCTTCTTCTTCTAGACGACAAAAGCGAAGGTACATTTCCTTGCGAATGCTGAAGTGCAGATCCACAAACGGGTTCATCTGGGTGCGGTCGCGGGTCTGCGGCGATTGGTTAATGTCTGAAACAGCCGAATTTCCATATCCTCCGAATAATGCTGCTCGCCCCGGTGTAGTGTTCGATGCACACCCCGTAGACGCGTCCATCTTCGAAAGCTTGCTTGCATTAGCTTTACATTCCCGACCCGAGGGACGCTTTTCGCACTTTGATTTTACTGGTACAGCGCCTTCGTCGATCTCCTGTGCTGCCACTTCACGTAGGATGTCGAATGCACTCAGGCCACGACAAGTCTGGCTCTGCTTTGTCTTTCGTGCAGCCGCTGTCTTTGCTGGTTTTGTCGATACTTCTTTCCGACTTGCCTGAGCAGGCTTGCCATCCGGGACCGGACGCGGATACAACGAAAAGCTTCCGTTCTTTTGCTCCATCTTCACGTAAACCTGAAAGTTGGCCTGCATTGCCGCCGCCGACTTTGACGACGAAGCATATGCCTTATCTGCCGGGTTCAGCATAGGCAGTGAAGTCACCGTGGGCTTGAATGCCTTAATTGGTGTCTCATTCGATGACGGACTGTTCAAAAGCGACATTACAGTGTTGCACGATGAATACCGATTCGAAGGCTCCGGAGCAGCGGTTTGAGACGCCACCACCTGCTTCCTCTCGTGCTGGTCCGCATCCGACTCGCCCACGACATGTATGTGATTTGCACCAATCGTAGCGGCTGCCTTACAAAGCGAACTGTCTGCCTCAGTCGCTACCTTAACCGTATGCCCTGGAGACGCATGCATCATAACTGAAGCCTTCGTAGACATAACAGCATTTGCATTTACAGCAGGCAACTTTGGCACCTTCGCGTTGGCTTTAGCAATCACTTCTGTCGTAGGTGCACGCACATTGGATGAATCTGCTTTTGCTTCTAACGGCGCTAACCCGGCGACGTGTAACGCGGCATCAGCACTTGCAATCTCTTTCCCTGCTAGTGACATCACAGTCTTTGAGTCAGGCGCCGCACTCACAGTACTCTTCGCAGTCCTTTCATTCTCCTTCGCCTGCGCTCTCCTCACTAAAGACTCGCCAACTTCGGGCAGCTTTCGCTTTTTTTTGTTCGACGCCTTTGTGATTTTGCCTTTCTCCCTTCTCACATCGCTGTCGTTCTCCTTTTCCATATCGTCGTCATCATCATCCCTCACTACAACCGCTTTATTAAGTTTCTTAGTCTTCACAACCGCCACAAGAGTTCTCTCGCTGTCTTTCAATGAAGTTGTTTTCTTCGCAGCTTTTGCAGTTGCAATGCTTGTAGAAGCACACCCCGTCTTTGCTTTCAGCACTGCTCGACTACCGCTATGGAACGCACGTGCATCATCAATACATCGTGGACACACATACGTCGAGTCTTTCCACCTTCCCGAGCTCTTGATCGGTGGCAAACAGCCAATATGAAACCAGTTATTGCAGCAATCACACGCCAGACTTTCATTGATATGCTCGTCATCCATGGCATACCAATCGTCAAACGATTTACTCCACCGAGTAAAGTGGATCTTAATCCGCTCGCCCTTTGTATCAACTTCAGTAATCAGAGCATTATACAGCACCTCGTCATTGTCAACAAGCACTGCTTGGTTCACTTTAAAGCCCGTAGCAACGTTCACGTCCTCTATTTCCTTCCCCATTGAAGCAAAAGGCAGTCGACAACTCCCACATCGTGATCCCACCTCTTCTTCCCCCTTTGTCTCTTCGTCGTCCGCATTATGACCTTCACTCTGCTCCGCTTCGCATTTATGGCAACAGAAACCATTCGGATTCTCCACGTCTTCCTTCTGTAACTTGGCACATTTGATGTGGAAGCCCTTGCCACACCATTCACAGAAATAATCACAACTCATGCGTGTGCACTGGACACAGGGTCGTTGGGACCGTCGAAAGGCTACAAAGTCACAAATCTGACAGCCTGTAGACGCCACACTCTTCTTACCCAATGGCCACGTCTTGGCCACACCATCCAATAGCATATTATTGCCGCACTTGTCGCATTCACGAGGACTAGGCGTTGAGATACCGCCCGACGACGACGTGGCTGACAGCACGGGGCTGCTACTGCCTGCGCAGAGCCCTTCGGACTTCTTGCGGCGCTTCTGTGGCGCGCCGCCCGTCTTCGTTTTGAGATTGCGCCCCATACAGAATGATGGTCTTCTTTCTTTACACGCGCCTCGGTGGTTTTGGAAAGTGACTGAGATCCTCCCCCGAACCCGCGCACGACGAAGGCCACAGCCGTTTTTGTAACACACACAACCTTCGCGCTATCTCGACATGAGATTTGACCTGCGACATCTACTTCAACCGAAGGTTTTGACAAATGGTGGTTCTATCAATTTCGTCTCAAAAACGCTGATAACTAGGTTTCATACTAAAGTTGACGGTCTGCAAAAGGTGTCTGCTGATGATGAGCACTGCGTGCAATGTAGCGAATCCGAACAAGCTTCATATTGGAAGCCCTATAATCGGTGCTTAATATGGGACACGTAACTCGGATAGATAGAAGAACAAAAAGGAGTGCTCCGACTACAGCGATTCCCGCGACATTTACAGCATTGAACACAGTCGATTAAATGTTTAAAAACGTATTTATTAGTACATGTGGTCTCTACGATAGTGAGTGATTTGAAACAGCAATTCCACGAGTCAACGTTTGACAAAATAACGAAGTAATGCCATCATTTGATCAACGTTCAAACAGGCCTTCTCAGCCAATCACAACACGAGATAATGCCAGACGGCTACAGTCGCCTGATTCTGTCCGCCTGACTCCAAGGTGGACCACCTTAAGTGCTATAAGCCCTCATCGTTTCATTTATATTACACATGTTCAGCATGCGCGACATGCTCGGCCGACAAAACAGGCCGTTTTGTCGACCTGTTTTGTCGGCCAAGGTTATCAATCATGTGCAGCTTCTGCTGGGAGCGCTAATTATCCCGCACTTTTTTGCTAATTAGCCCACCTTCCCAATTTATCAAAATCTGAGTGATCGGAATGTTTACACCCCTTTTTGCAGGACGTCGATAATAACAAGAACGCTCATCTCCACAATGAACAGCTTTGCACCACCTCCGCAGCTTGCATATGCATCCCTGAAACAAGCAAAAGCCACAATAAATGCCCATGCACAGCAGGAAGGTTATCTTGTTGCAATCAAACGCATACGAAGGATTGGCAATAAGAAAGACGGTGATGTCAAAGCTTTAATTCTTGTCTGCTCTCGATCAACTCCCCCAGCCATATGTACAGGACCTCGCCAGCGAATGTCGTCCAGCCGTAGCACTGAGTGTTTGTTCAAGACAAGTATACGGCGACTAGAAGCTGGAAAATGGCAGGTATAAGCTGCCAGTGAACAACACAACCATGAGCCCTTCACCCACAAGACTCCCCATCCACAAGGGCGCGCTTTGACAGAAAAAACAGGCAATCAGTCGTGTCTCTAACGCGCGCTAGTGTGAAGCCCAGCCATATTGTCGCTTCACCGCGGCAGAACAGCAATGTCATGGCCACGGCTCGAGAAATTTACAACCTACGCAATTCAGGACGTAATAGGATGCTGGCTGGCTGCTCTCCGCTTTCAGCTCTCGTGGACTCCTACCTACCAGCAGCTACTTCACTCAGGTTGATGCGCAGCAGCAGCTCACTCACCTGCTGATT
Source organism: Peronospora destructor (assembly GCA_011800735.1). Lineage (NCBI taxonomy): Eukaryota > Oomycota > Peronosporomycetes > Peronosporales > Peronosporaceae > Peronospora > Peronospora destructor. Next base: position 630,311 of record WBRY01000009.1, on the reverse strand, counting down.
ATCTCACCATCTGCAAAGGCAATTTGCAGCATGTACAGTGCTGGCTCAGTATGGCTTATTGACGCGACCTATAAGACCAACAGGTATGGACACCTTCTCGTCCATATCGTTGGCGTCTCAGCAACAAACTGCACATTTACCTTTGCATACTGCTTTATGCGAAATGAGACTGTTGTGGACTACTTGTGGGCATTGCACTATGTACGAGAAGCTTTATAGGAGTATCACATACGAGCTGAACTCACTTTTGTCACGGATTGAGAGCTTGCGCTGACGAAGGCGCTCGCACAGACGTTTCCCAATGCATCTTGCTTGCTCTGCCGCTGGCATATCAGTAAGAACATCTTTAACAAGCAGAGGGCAGCTTTCGAAACACTGGACGCCTGGTAAGATTTTGTCCTAGCTTGGAACGGGATTACGAGACCAAATTTGCGTCAATGCATGTTGCATTCCTTGTCGTCTCGATGCGCTACCTTGATATGACTTGTGTACAAGGAAAGGTTTGTTGCTGTTTTCCTACGCAACAAACGCCATTATGGCCATGTCACAACGTTGTGTGTGGAGAGCGCCCATGCCGCTCTCAAACAATGGATATCGGTGTTAACAGGTAAGATGCTGGTTCATTGTGCTCTTGTCTTGGTTGTTTTCTGCTGATAATTAAATCATTGCAGGTGATCGATTATCACTAGATTCGCCTTGCATGCGAAGGTCAGCTTGCTGTTATTGTGCAGCAAAATGCAAAGCAGCTGCCATTATCGATATGCACTTTGGCCCAATGTTTTCAGAAGTGATGGAGAAGATATCGGTAGCAGGTCTGAGTGCAGCGTATCGGCAATACCATCAGCGACTTGGTAAAGTTGGAAATAGTTGGGACGGGAGAATATGAGCTCAGCTGTCAAGGTTTGTATGATTTATTTGAGCTGCCTACGACTGTGACCGACAGCTAATTCCAATTTTATGCTTGTTTGGAATCCACGATGAGCTATCCTTGCGTTCATTATTCTCACAGCAGAGTGATAAGACTGTCAATCAATGATTGTGATCGGCATTGATGCTGGTACAGCCACATCGCAGATGCATGATGAGGCTGCGCCGTTGGAGTTAATATGGTATTGAAGAGGATGCAGACGAATACGACAATGTCCCAGACTATCGCAAGCGTGTGCTGCTTGACCTGTCTTAGAGGCCGGTATTCGCAATCCTATGCAAGTTCAGACGCGTGGTCGGCCAACTGGGTCAGTACAGCGACTTCTGTCACAGTTTGAGCATGTGGCCGCTGCTTTGGAAGCTCCTGTGCGACGCTGCAGTGTCGGATTTGCTAACAGACAGGCCACAATGCCCGAAACTGTCTTCATCAAGCACCAGCAACAGCAGTATCAGCAGCAACAGCAGTAGAAGCACTAGATTAGAAAGTCCAAAATTGATAAAACCTGTGACGTTTAGAGTATGTTTTTGTAAATTCAAAGAGATATTCCCATTTGGGATCAGATTGGATAAATTTGGGAAGGTGGGATAATTCGCGCTCTCCAAAAAAACCGCACGATCTGATAACTTTCAAAGGACGTAATAAACAAGGAGATAACATGCAGCGACTTGTGCAGCGTGACAAGGAAATCTCCGTCTTAAGCAAGAGAAAAGAGGACAAAGATGCAGTCGATGACAAACTTGATGACAACCTGTTGCTGGAGTTGACATTAGTCAAGATGGAGCAGCAGCTGTCACAAACACCAGTAACATTCGCGTCTCTTCCAGCAAAACGGGCTGCGCTGTCGCTTGACGGCGTCCCAGGAAAGTTTCGCACGTCCTCTCGCTCCATTAATCTGCACTCGCACGATCCACAGAGTCATAAGGTCAATGGATACACGGAAACGAAGATTGGCGGCCACGTGCTGGATTACAAGCGTCCGTTCTCTTCGGACTGGCAGCAACGGCTTCATGGACCCTTGACGACCTCCGTATGGAGCGCAATGGGTGTTTCTGGAGATTTTCTTACAGGGCTAGCAGCGGCACTTCCTGTGCCGTCGTCACAGACCAGAACATCATTGGCTTATTCGGCACCAAAGCCTGAAGTGTTGGTGTACTCGGCCGTTAAAATTGGTGGCCATCCATTGGACCACGTGCCGTTTCGATGTCGCGGGCTACCGTCTAGGCCGCTGCTGGGCCATATCCCTGAGTCTACGAGGCAAGAGATGTCACCATCGTTCCAGACGCCAGGTCTTTCGTCCACGGCGGTGACGTACGAAACTGCACCAAATATGACGAACTTGTATGACTGCAGCCGTTGTTTCAGGCTACGGCAGTCGCCGCGAGTACAGCTTTGTTGTGGACATCCTGTGTGCGCCAAGTGCGTATCTTCATGCACAAAGAAACGTGCTGAGTACAGCGGGACGTGTTTTCTGGAGTGTCTACGCTGCAACGACATGGTGGCCGTTGAAGCCGTTGCATTTACCAACTATATTATACGAATGGAACCTTTTTCAGCTTGTACGGTGTCGATGCTTAAGACGCGAGAGGCACCGACACATGGTATGTCGATATCATTGACAGGTGCTTGGAAGCAGGGAGGTGTTCTTGCAGCGCTGTCTTTTATCGCTGGAAGATTCGTCCTTTCGAGTAAAAGCTCAAGTAAAGCTCGACGGAAGAAGCTCGATGCTATTGAGGATGCCAAAAGGCTGATAGCGAAGATATTGCCAGATAAAGCAGAAGAACTGCTAGTGGATGGAGTTGCGGCTCTTTCGAAGAAAACAGCCAAAGCCGATGTGAGTATTGCAAAGGGTCCTGAGCGATGGGCGAAACGCGTACAAGGTCTGCAACCGCCATCTAAGCTGCTGACGTATTCTTTTCTGCGGACGTTGGGTGTTGGGAACTTTGCTGAGGTGATGCTTGTGGAGAATCGTAAGGGGAAATTTGCTGTACTCAAGGAAAGTAACAAGCTGTCTGAAGCTGCGAACGAAATCAGTATGTTGTCCCGTGTGCGAAGTCCTCACGTGGTGCAGATTCGACAGTATTTCATTGAGGAAATTGGGCACCGCCACTTTGTATACATCGAGATGGAGTACTGCGACGGTGGTGATTTGCGGCAAACGCTTGAAGCAAAAGTGAGTTTATTGTATAAGAAAAACAAAGGGTCAGAATAGCGTTCTAACGTTTGAGTGGCTCGGTTTGTTGATATCTAGGGACGACTGGAGGCAGACACCTTTGACTCGATGTTCCGCCAGTTGTGTCTCGGCTTGAAAGAAATTCACCGCCACGGAATTGTTCACCGAGATCTGAAACCAAGCAATGTGTTGTTAACGGTATGTCTTGCTTTAAAGTATGATGTTAAGGATGTCGCATCATAGACTTCATCGCTACTAAAGGTGATGTTATTGTCTCGTTTTAGAGCGACGGCGCAACAAAGATCGCGGACTTCGGTGTATCAACGTACTTGGAAAGTAATCTACTGACGCATCATGCTGCTGGTACGCTAGCATTCATGGCACCGGAGGTTCGACGATATTTTTTGGGAGAAGTTGTGAGCTACGACTCCAAGGCAGACATATGGTCCCTAGGTGCTTTAGCTGTAGCCATGCTAACGGGTAACCCAGAGCCACGAGTGGCCACTCGTCCAGGTAATCGAGCTTATGTTTTGCTTGAAACTTCTGAATTGGTGGCTAACCTCGTTCACTTTTTTCAGTGGAAGAGCTTCTAGAAGAGTTGAAAGAACAATTGGTGGATGAGAGGTGTACAATGTTGGTAAAAGGTATGCTTGCTACGCACCCCGCAGATAGGATATCACTCGAAACCGTGCTCACAGCATTCCCGGCAATGAGTTCTCGGTTGTAATTCTATATGTGTCATCAATGACGTTAGTTGAGCTAGGGCGGCCAAATAATGTGATATATTTATTGTATCAAAACTGGATTGATAAGACGAAGAAAGCATGGATAAGTCTATCGCTGAAAACTTCTTCCCAGGATCACCTCTAGTTAGCCTCGAGAATAGCGTCAATCCACTCGAGAGCCTTGGCACTTTTCTCATCGTCAAGGTAGTCAGCCAGGGCTTTATTCAGCAGCTTAAACTGCCGCTCGGACGCCGTTAAGAGTTTCTTCTTCAAAAACTTTCTAGTTGTGTCATCAACCACCTTCTTCTCTGACAGCAAATCAAATGCTTTAAAGACCGTGTCAAAGTCCTCGTCTCCTTCTTGACTCTCCGCAAATCCGTTGCTTTCCATGTGCTGCTTCTTGGCAAGAGGCAGATCTACTCCAGTACTGCCAAAGCCACCAGCACCACGTACTGTCTCCTCAATCTCGTCCACCTCTAGAATCTCTGGGTACTCGATCTTTTCGAGAATAAGCTGCGCGACTCGATCCCCACATTTAACTGAAAAATCATTATTCGAGTGGTTGAATAGGATCACACCCACATTACCACGATAGTCGGCATCAATGACACCAGCCCCAATGTCAATTGATTTACGTAGTGCAAGACCGGAGCGAGGCGCGACGCGGGCGTAGCATCCATCGGGCACAGCAATGATGAGATCCGTCTTAATCAGTCCCTTGCCATTCGCTGGGATGACGGCGTCGTAGGCAGCCGAGAGGTCCAGACCCGCCGCGAGTTCCGAGCCGCGAGTGGGCAAAATGGCTCTGGGTGTCATCTTTTTGATGCGGAGGATAGGAGTAGAGCGACTGCGTTTAGTTGACATGGTTGAGAAGGATGTGAGGACTCGAAAGGAAAGATACGGAGTGTGGAATCGGCTCAGCATGAGACGCACGCACACACACACGACAATTTTCTCATTGGATCAGATCTCTTTGTTTTGGCGCCAAAAATAACAGAGATGGAATCAGATTGTGTGGCACTCGGCTTTTTAGTCCAGCATTTATAAATGAGCTAATTGTACTGTAGCCATGTGACGCTGCGTAAACTTAGTTACTTGTACCCATCATCATGATGGGTACACTACTTGTGGTTGGTCATCAAGATGGCGATCGACCTCAAGACGAAACCGTCCCTGGACGTGTTCAAACAGAGCTTCCGCGAGTATTTGGTACTGTACGACCAATTTTATGACTCAAGCAAGGCGTAACTTTCACTTTGGTTCTCTAATTCTTCTTCCAGCGTGAGACTGATGCAGTCAAGAACGAGACAGAGCTCGAGCAGCTCCTGCAGCTGTTACACGAACCTCTGCCTGTCTCATTTCGTCTCAATTTGCGTCGTCCTGACGTTGCAAAGTACGTGCAATTTCACCGTTTCCATCGATCACTTTTATGGGTACATAACTTGAGTACTCAAACATGTACCCATCTTGCAGACTCAAGACATTACTGACCACGAAACTTCAGTTTCCAAGTGACAAATATTATCATGGCAAAATTTCTGTAAACCCGCCCAAGTGCGTGTGATGGCAGTAATAAACATGTCTTTATTCCAATCAATTGATGACGATAGTTTCTAGGCCCATTACGTGGTATCCGTTGGAGAACGTGGCGTGGCAAATGGACTGCGGACGTGTTGCGCTCTCGAAAAGTGGTGAGTTGCTAATGTAGTTGCTGTCAATGAGGTCTGAGGAGATGTGATTGATTGATAGTTGGAGGATATTTTGTTGATCAGCACCGAAAAACGAGGATGTGCGTGCATTCCACTCGTGTTTGCTGGAGCAGACAGATCGTGGAAATGTTGACCGTCAGGAGGCAGTGAGCATGCTGCCTGTGCTTTTCCTGGATGTGCACCGTGGCCACCATGTGTTAGACATGTGTGCTTCTCCGGGCTCAAAAACGACCCAGGTTCTAGACTTTTTGCTCTCGTCGGAAAACAGTAATGGTGAAAAGCAGAGTGGTCTAGTGGTTGCCAACGACCTTGACAAGAAGCGTGCGTATATGCTAGTGCACCGCCTTTCGAGGAACACACTGCGTCACGTTGTGGTAACATGTGGTGCGGGTGACACATTCCCGGGGCTTTACGATGCTGAATCAAAGACGCTGCAACCTACGAATGTGTTCGATCGTGTGTTGTGTGACGTCCCTTGCAGTGGTGACGGCACGCTGCGCAAAAATCAGGCATTGTGGAAGGACTGGCACATTGGTCAAGGGCTCACGCTGCACCCGATTCAACTGGCATTGGCTCTTCGCGGCGCAGCGCTGCTCAAGGTTGGTGGCATAATGGTCTACTCAACGTGTTCGTTTAATCCAGTAGAAAATGAGGCTGTTGTAGCGGAACTACTACGTCGTGCTGCGGGATCTCTGATGCTGCTGGATGTTTCAAAAACGATGCCGGAGCTTGTTACCCGTCCTGGTCGGTCGAAATGGCGTGTGGGTTGGCGCTCGAAGTCCAAGTCTACTCACAAGGGCCACCTGTTCAAGAGCATCGACGGTGTCAAGAATGGCGAAACTCAAAACTTGCACCAGTGGTTTGACAGCTACGATGCCATGGTGCAAGATCTCCGCGGTACGCGAGTGACACGATCAATGTTCCCGCCTGAAGGCATTATAGGTCAGGAGCTGCGCAAGACACAACGCCTGATCCCAACTGACCAGAACTCGGGTGGGTTTTTTATCGCTGTGCTACACAAGGCGGCCGATTTGCCCGGCGAAGAAGGCCGCCAGGAAGGCCTTGCCCCATTGGAAGAATTGCAGGCAACACCACCCGCTGACTATGTTTGCAAGCTGTGTGGCAAAAGAGGGCATTTTCTGAAAAGCTGTGAAAACTTTGTATCCGATACGGAATTTGCTGCGTCGAACTCGTCAATGAAGCCACAGAAGAAGCGCCGTGCTGATGAGTCGGCAGACACAGCAGGCAGTGCAAAGAAAAAGACTGAAAAGAAGCGCGAGACGGGTTATCGCGCTATTGGAGACGATGTATGGCAGCAATTGCAAAATTTCTATGGCCTAGAGGATGCAACCTTGAGGGTACGAGAATGGGTATGGCTTGTGTGGATATGATGAGAGTGTTCTAACACTGGGAATTTATGCGTGCGTGTTATCAGGAGCGCTTCTGGTGCCGCTCTGACACAGCTGCGACCGTAAATTATGTGGACAAGGAAATCTCTGACGCCTGCTTGGGTGGTGATACCTTAGATGTACGTGCTTTTTTGTGCCCACCTGCATGTTTTATCGATTTACTAATTCCAGTGTCTGTGGCAGATCGTCAACACGGGTCTAAAAGCGTTCACCAAGATTACTGAGCGTGGCGAGGTTTTCTACCGCCCGTCAGAGGAGAGTCTCGGCTTCTTTGACAATTTCTTCACCAAGCGGCGACTAGACATCCCTACTGACGACTTTTCCAGTCTTCTCGAAAACGCAGAGCAGCATGTGGCTTTCAGCTCGCTGTCGTTGGATCTGCAGAAGTCACTGGATGATATGTCGGTGGGTCCTGCGGTTGTCCGAGTTCAACATCACGAGCAAGTCCGAATGAACATTTGGATCGGTAAGGGATCAATTTTGCCACGCGTGTCCAAGGCCATGCGCGGAGAGGTCGAAGACGCGATCAAAGAGTGCACGGAAAGCTAATCGACTGCTATTCAGCTGGTGATCTTGCGAGGCCTTTTACGCGTTGCATGCTTTACTCGCACGAGGAAATAAAGGAGTCTTTTTTGCTTGTGACTTCGTCCTCTTCGTCCACGTTATCCTTCTGATGCTAGGGTCTACTTATAAGCTAGTGATGCATTCGACAGTTTAGCCGTCCGCAAACCTTACATCAAAATGGTAAGAGGGTTTACTGAATTGTTAAGGTGTTGGGTCGAGTGCTAAGATATTGGGGCTTGTGACGCTCTGTTCAGACCGATTTGACCACAGGCGACGACATCGATTAGCAAATCAGCCAAACTACAAATGGCGGTACATCAACATCTGAACGTGCCAGTTGAAGTGTTAGTTAGTCTTCAACTTAGCAGAACATCCGTTGCAGGGCACACAGCTGATGGCCTTGAGATTGATGACGGTAACTTGGATAACTCCGTGAGTCTGTTGGGTTCCGGTCAAAAACGTACGTTCAATAACCATGAATTCTGAGGTAAAATGGCAACGAACCTCAGCTCACCTTGAGCAGCCTTAAACCTTACAGTAATGAGAGATGCTTTTTGATTCTCACAAAGTCAACGATACTATAGGGATATTCTCCATTAACTTGTTGTCTACACCACGTATAGCAAGCATAACTCGCCTTTTGTCGCGGTCACTGGACAAGTTAATTTACTGGTTCAGTGACCGCGACAAAGGGCGAGTTGTACACAAAAGCTCATGACGAGAGTTGCATGAAATGTAAACTGATGGGACTGCGTCTCACCGAAAGGTCGTACAACTTCACTATGTTATCAGTAGCGAGTCTTTTCGCAATGATTGACAGGCCAGAATTCTCTATAATACAACGTGCAATTGTAGTTGCAGCAAGTCAAGTGCAAGTAGCAACGTTGGGCATAAAAACCAGACATATCCACCAAAAGTAGAAGCGCCTTTGGCTTTGGTATTTCCATTGAATGAGCAAGGTTGAGAGATCAGAGCTTCAGGGTCAGAGCAGCTCCTTGTGCTTCCAATATGCATTACATTAATTAATTGTAAAGAAGTCAGAAGTTGAAAGCATTGCAATTAATATAAACTCTATTAAAAGAATTAGTTTTTCTTTTAATAGAGTTTATATTTCTGTTATCATGTCGTTTAACTATAAAGATTCCCAATAGAATTAGGGGAGCGCTAATTATCCCGCACTTTCTTGCTAATTAGCCCACCTTCCCAAATTTATCCCTTTTTGCAAGTAGAAAAGGTTTCATCTCCACAATAAAACAGCTTTGCACCACCTCCGCAGCTTGCATATGCATCCCTGAAACAAGCAAAAGCCACAATAAATGCCCATGCACAGCAGGAAGGTTATCTTGTTGCAATCAAACGCATACGAAGGATTGGCAATAAGAAAGACGGTGATGTCAAAGCTTTAATTCTTGTCTGCTCTCGATCAACTCCCCCAGCCATATGTACAGGACCTCGCCAGCGAATGTCGTCCAGCCGTAGCACTGAGTGTTTGTTCAAGACAAGTATACGGCGACTAGAAGCTGGAAAATGGCAGGTATAAGCTGCCAGTGAACAACACAACCATGAGCCCTTCACCCACAAGACTCCCCATCCACAAGGGCGCGCTTTGACAGAAAAAACAGGCAATCAGTCGTGTCTCTAACGCGCGCTAGTGTGAAGCCCAGCCATATTGTCGCTTCACCGCGGCAGAACAGCAATGTCATGGCCACGGCTCGAGAAATTTACAACCTACGCAATTCAGGACGTAATAGGATGCTGGCTGGCTGCTCTCCGCTTTCAGCTCTCGTGGACTCCTACCTACCAGCAGCTACTTCACTCAGGTTGATGCGCAGCAGCAGCTCACTCACCTGCTGATTATCTCACCATCTGCAAAGGCAATTTGCAGCATGTACAGTGCTGGCTCAGTATGGCTTATTGACGCGACCTATAAGACCAACAGGTATGGACACCTTCTCGTCCATATCGTTGGCGTCTCAGCAACAAACTGCACATTTACCTTTGCATACTGCTTTATGCGAAATGAGACTGTTGTGGACTACTTGTGGGCATTGCACTATGTACGAGAAGCTTTATAGGAGTATCACATACGAGCTGAACTCACTTTTGTCACGGATTGAGAGCTTGCGCTGACGAAGGCGCTCGCACAGACGTTTCCCAATGCATCTTGCTTGCTCTGCCGCTGGCATATCAGTAAGAACATCTTTAACAAGCAGAGGGCAGCTTTCGAAACACTGGACGCCTGGTAAGATTTTGTCCTAGCTTGGAACGGGATTACGAGACCAAATTTGCGTCAATGCATGTTGCATTCCTTGTCGTCTCGATGCGCTACCTTGATATGACTTGTGTACAAGGAAAGGTTTGTTGCTGTTTTCCTACGCAACAAACGCCATTATGGCCATGTCACAACGTTGTGTGTGGAGAGCGCCCATGCCGCTCTCAAACAATGGATATCGGTGTTAACAGGTAAGATGCTGGTTCATTGTGCTCTTGTCTTGGTTGTTTTCTGCTGATAATTAAATCATTGCAGGTGATCGATTATCACTAGATTCGCCTTGCATGCGAAGGTCAGCTTGCTGTTATTGTGCAGCAAAATGCAAAGCAGCTGCCATTATCGATATGCACTTTGGCCCAATGTTTTCAGAAGTGATGGAGAAGATATCGGTAGCAGGTCTGAGTGCAGCGTATCGGCAATACCATCAGCGACTTGGTAAAGTTGGAAATAGTTGGGACGGGAGAATATGAGCTCAGCTGTCAAGGTTTGTATGATTTATTTGAGCTGCCTACGACTGTGACCGACAGCTAATTCCAATTTTATGCTTGTTTGGAATCCACGATGAGCTATCCTTGCGTTCATTATTCTCACAGCAGAGTGATAAGACTGTCAATCAATGATTGTGATCGGCATTGATGCTGGTACAGCCACATCGCAGATGCATGATGAGGCTGCGCCGTTGGAGTTAATATGGTATTGAAGAGGATGCAGACGAATACGACAATGTCCCAGACTATCGCAAGCGTGTGCTGCTTGACCTGTCTTAGAGGCCGGTATTCGCAATCCTATGCAAGTTCAGACGCGTGGTCGGCCAACTGGGTCAGTACAGCGACTTCTGTCACAGTTTGAGCATGTGGCCGCTGCTTTGGAAGCTCCTGTGCGACGCTGCAGTGTCGGATTTGCTAACAGACAGGCCACAATGCCCGAAACTGTCTTCATCAAGCACCAGCAACAGCAGTATCAGCAGCAACAGCAGTATCAGCAGCAACAGCAGTATCAGCAGCAACAGCAGTAGAAGCACTAGATTAGAAAGTCCAAAATTGATAAAACCTGTGACGTTTAGAGTATGTTTTTGTAAATTCAAAGAGATATTCCCATTTGGCCTTCTGACGAATCAGATTTGGATAAAGGTGGGCTAAAATACAAACTAGCGCTCTCCTTCAAATAAATTGCAATGATTTCAAGCTTCAATCAAAACACACCATCCATCAAAAGTAGACGGATAGATCAATCTTGAGAAGTACATGGATGCAGAAGCTCGTAGTCTACTAATTTTCCAGCTAGATGAACACGTGCAACCATCTATTTAAGTAGTTATCACTTCATTCTTACAACACAAAAAGCTTCTCTTTCAATCACTTCTCATAGATCAACAACGAAATGGTAAAGTGAAGCAACTAAACACCATCACGACACTTTCAAATTTGCTTCCTTCAACTGCCATCCTTTTCGTCAAGATGCAGTGGGCTTTTGCACTCCTCCTAGCTGCTGTTTCAACTGTTGATGTTGTCGCACAGACAACGGGCGAACAAGTGAAAATCCTTATAGGTGCCGGGTGCAAGTTTTCCAACTATTCGACACTGCCAATAGCGGTCGGAAACAAGCCTTCTTACCTCCTCAAGCTCGATGCTGGGCTCGGGAAGGGCATCTACCTATTGCGTTTCGCGCAATTCAATCTACCAGCAGCCGACGTACTGGTAGTGAGAGCGTCGAATGATCCGATTACGACGCCACCGGTGGCAATACTAGCGGGGATGAACGCAACGGGCACGTTTTACTCTACTGCGATATCGGGAAATGGAGTGAAGCTGGAGCTTTTCAAGGCATCAGTTCCGGACACAACCAATTCGACTTCGTGTCGAGGCTTTACCGTTGATAGCCTGCTCTTTACTCCGAAGGAGCTGGTAGATGAGGCTCAGCACCGGCAAGTAGCTCTCAAAGTGCCTTTGACCAACCGTGCCAACTTGACAGACACCGGCGACGGCGACAACGTCAATAATGAAAGTATCTGTGGCTCAGACGAATCTGTCGAAGCTGCTTGTGCGCCCAGTGCTACGAACAGTGCGGAAGGAGCAGTCATGTTGGCCAAGTCGGACTCCGTGGCTCGACTTTCAATCATCAAAGAGAACGGCATGACAATTGCATACTGCACTGGCTGGCTGCTTGGTTGCGACGGCCACTTGATCACGAACCAGCATTGTATCGGCAGTACCGAAGACGCGCTCAATACAAAGGTAGAGTTTTTTGCTCAAGCAACCAGTTGTGGAGGTAGCGAAAGTTGTGATACTCGTGGCGGATGTCCAGGGTCAGTTGGCGTGACGTCTACAACACTTGTGGCTGTGTCAGAAGCGTTAGACTATGCGGTGGTTCGACTTGATGTCAACAATAGTGTTACAGATTATGCTGGCTTGTATGAGAAGACGGGTGGCTATCTGCAGTTTCGTGGCTCAGGAGCTGTCCTTGAGGAGAACATCTACATCCCGCAACATCCGTTGGGGTATGGCAAACATATTGCGTGGTTACATAATGGTCAACCTGGTCGTGTTGAGTCTCTCACCGTCACGGGATGTCGTAAAAATGACGTGGGCTACTACGTGGACACGCAAGAAGGGTCGTCAGGGTCGCCGATTCTAGCCACGAGCGACAATAAGGTCATCGCGATGCATCACTGCGGTGATTGCTTGAATGGAGCTATTCCGTCGCAAGCGATTATTGTGGATCTCACCGCCAAAGGCGTTCTGCCGAAATGCTCTGTCGCATAAGAGAACAGTATAACTGCAGGTGCTTAAATTGAAGCAATAACGAAGATGTCGATAGCTTGTAGATCGAAAAGGGTTCGCAAGATAATAAAATAACAAACATTCTTTTGGATCCACAAAGTTGTTTCGTTGATCCACTCGTCTTTAGATCGAGTCTATGCAGCATCTCCAGTGCCCATTTCCAGCTTGTAAGCAACGTCGTCATGGTCCGTCGAGGCTGCCAGTGCAGCCCAATCATCGAATTCGAGACGGTTTGCTTGCAACACGGCATCTCCGATTTCCACCGCGTCTTTGCCCAAGAGCATGCGACTGGGGATTGTCTTGCCAGCGCAACGACCGGTCTTGGTGAGGACATCGACGATGATTTGTGCTCCCTTGGCCGGGTCCCCGGGCTGCTTTTCTTCATGATCGTCAGCATTTATGCGGGCAATGCGATTTTGCAGAGCTTTCGTGATCGGCAAGTAGTCCGGGATGGAGTTCGTCATGGGTAAGAAACCCTTGCCCAAAATGGCCGTCCGAAACGAGCCTGGTTCAATGATCGTCACGTCGATGCCGAACGGCTCTAACTCGGTGCGCAAGGCCAGGGTAAGCCCAGCAAGAGCAAATTTGGTGGAGCCATATACGCCTAATGTCTTAATGCCGGTCCAGCCACATGCTGATCCGATGTTGGCCACCACACCCGAACGCTTTGCACGCATGTGAGGTAGCACAGCACGCAGCATGCGCAAGACTCCGAACACATTGGTGTTGAATTGCTGGTACACCTCCTCGTCCGAACATTCTTCGATAGCTCCACCGAGCAAGAAAGCCGCGTTGTTTACGAGGATGTCGATGGTGCCATAGAAGCTCAGAGCTTCAGCGATCACCTTTTTGATTTCAGTATCATTTGCTGTCACATCTAACGCCATAGCGCGAGCTCCTTGCTCCACAAGGTCTTGAAGCTTGCTGGCGTCACGTGCTGTGGCAATGACCCGGTCTCCACGAGCAAGCGCCGCGAGGACGATCTCCTTGCCGAAACCCGAGGAGCATGCAGTCACAAACCACACCTTGGAGTCGCCAGCTTTACGTGATAAGCTAGTCATAATAAGAGAGCAAGAAGTCCTTCCTACGCGAAAAAAATTGAAATGCGATGCTCTTTGCTTGATTAGTAAGAGCTGCTCCTCGCGGTCTTCCTCTTGCTCTTCGGGAAAAAGTGGTACACCACGGCATATGCGACAGTAGAAGAATCTGATGCCTTCATCAAGTCCTTCTACGCAGATCAATAACTTTGCACGTACAACAAGCAACTAGGACGACGCAACTCATGGTAGAAGCCTTGGCGGCGAGGCGTCGGTCCTAACGCGGAGCCGTTAGGACCGACGCCAACATAGAACATCACCAACTCACCTAGAATTCTGAGAAACATTGCATCGCGGAAGAATTGCTTGATTGTCTTTACGTGCACCTACATCCAAATGATACACTACAAATGGCAGACCTGGTCATCCCGTACAAATTGATGCCCGGATGCCCTTCTGCCTCCCACGACCCCCCCCACGGTCCCCCACGTTAGCTACAACCCCAGCTCGCTTTTCGCGTATAGTGAAGTAGTAGAATAGCACGCAGGATTCACAGCATGCAGGACACGTTGGCATTGTACGGCTGGACACTTTTAATTGCGTCTTTAAGTAGAACGCCACATTACACGTCGAGGGCCGTACAGGGTAGGACGTTGGAATATTTGGAGGTACAATATACCACCGCTGCGCCTTACGGGTCTAAAAGTGGTCAGGAGACCAGTCACTCCCTTGCTTCTTGAGCAGACATATCGGCTTTCTATGAGTGCCATTTGAATTAGCATCAATGATCAGCTGACGGCGTCTCTTGGAGCTGATCACCTCATCACAATCAACATCGATCAGCGCTCATTTCTGCTGGTGGAGGCCAAGACGCTACAAAAGGTGCTTAGCGTAAGGGTCTGCACTGGAGCCAACTCTGGTGAGAGATCAACTTGGAGCCGGATGCGTAACTATCTACGATCCTTTGCCCTTGGGCGGGAAGCCCCTCAAAAGAGGGGCCTAGGTAATAAGGGGGAGGCTTTTTTCCTGCTGTGTGCGCTACAGGAGAGAGAGAGATGGGTGAGGAATATCCGAGAGAGAGAGAGATGGGTGAGGAATCCGAGAGAGAGAGCGAGTCTATTTAACCGTTAGTGGTTGCAGGATGTCTGGTAAATCCTAAGCCTGGTTAGCAACGTCGGTTGCTCATTCGAGTCCGGTGGTTGTACGGGACTCGTCACCTGCGGTGACGGCTCTCGAAGTTGTCTGGCTATGGCACGTTGACATAGCATCAGACGGGTTCCTTGTATTTTCGTGTCGGTTCGCCGGCACTCTCGCTTCGCTACGGCTCGAAGTTACCTCATGCTGGTTTCCCAAAATTCATGAACGCTACCGGCGATGGTCACGTCCTCTTGCTGGAACGTCACTCGGTTGCGTTGTATCCACAAGCTGATGATGCAAACGCTGCTCAGGATGTGTCATATGCGTTTCCACACAGCGGCGTATGCGGCCACCTCGTCTGGGTGATTTCTAGTGAGCTGTTCCTGGACAACTTTCGATAGTCCTGGCGCGCTTCTACTTGCACTGTTTGCAAGGAAGCGTTGGAGCCGTCCAAGCTCCCATCGTTCTCCTGTCCAGTGGCAGATAAGCTTCTGCCAGCAGGCTTGCGCGCACGGACATGTCCAGCAGATGTGTTCCAGTGTTCCTTTCACGCCTTAACAGCATCGGAGCTTGCGGCAACTGTTATCTTGCCCTCGGTCTGGATGGAAGAGATTCATCGCCTCACTGCAACTCGATAAACGACCCAAACTTGGTATGCAGTGAGCTCGTTCCTATGAGCCCAGAGACTGGTTGGCGTCTGCTGTAAAGCTGCTGTCTGCCACGCACTTCCCTCCGCTGAGTTCTGAAGCGTCTCCAGAGTTCGTGTCAGCGCACTGTCCGAACCTTTGTACCGACGAAACGGTTGTTTCTTCAGGGCCAAGAGTACGTGTTTGTTCGTGATAGTGTCGGGCACGCTCCATGGGAACCCGTGGATGAGCGGATTCGCGTAAAATACGATGCCCCGTGCAACCTGACCCTTGCGGAGCCTCTGGCAGTCAGCTGCCGTCCGCTGATCCTCGATGTTGTTCGCAGCAATGCTCCAGTGAATTCCATCGCTGTCTTGCTCCAGGGCGATGACGCTCTGCCGACCTGGGTCTGAGTCCACCATGATGCCGCTGACGCAGCCCGGCGTGGTGTATTCTCATGTGTAGTCCTGTGTCAGTTTCGGTGGGTGGCGCAGGAGTATGTCCTGTCGTACTTGAAGCTCTTGACCCACAGCCAAGCTCGGTGCGCTCAGCAGAATCGCTAGGCCCCATCTTCGAAGCTTGGCTTGTTGATACGAGGTAGCGCCTACCGTCGGAATGACGAAGGAGTACGTCCTATTCCTAATCCGACGCAGTCGCAGTTCCGCTATAGTGCAGGGCTGAATCTTGGCATACTGCCGTGACGTTAAAAAGTTCCCCTGGAGGGAGGTCCACAATCCAAGGGTTTTCGGCCCAGGAGTACGCGGGCTAAAGTGCTTCCTCTTCTGGTGTCATTGCCCGAGGTAAGTGACGAAGTGGGGGTGAGGAATATCCACCTACGTTAACGACACACTATATCCGGCTTAGTTAGCCACTCTCCGGCGATGTGTAATCGTACCGCCCTGCGCGGGTATGGATCGACGTACCTCCCGGTTCCAGTGCCAGTGCTAATCCACTCGGCCGCCGGGGTCAGTTAGCGCTACAGGAGTCAGCTCAGTGTGAAAACCGCAATGGAAGCAACCCCGGGGTGAGAAGCATGGCGACAGCAGTTGTCACCTCCACCTAATTCCTGCTATTCTACGTCAGCCTTCAAGTCGCTGGCCCGGTCGCCGAGCGCGAATCCCACGAAGTGAAGTTGCTTAGAATGTGACTTGATCGGACCAGCCCAGGTGCGTCAGCGGCCCATCGAAAATGATCGGAGTGATACCCTGCGCTTTTGCGAGCTTAACGTCTTGTATAACTAATTCCACGTGCTCTTTGCGGAATGTCGCCGTGAAGCCTGACGTCTTGAGCCAGCAGACTGAGCCAGCGAGGAAAAGACATATAGTTCTAGTAAAAGCTTACTGATATCATGTAGTCATAAGCACTTAACCGACGTTCTGATCTCTCTCTCGACTTTAAACTGTCAACACCACTACGCTGTCTGAAAAGCCGGACGCTCTTGTGATCATTGTGGCATCGGACAGGTTGCAGCCGATAGGAAAAGCTTCATCTAGCTTTGTACCAACTCCTCTACAATCACATAATGCCGAATCCATCCCTAGCAAGGTGAACAGTTGCACGCTGTCCAATTCTAAGAAATGTGTGTAAACTACAAGTCGTACAAGATTACACGCAGCGCAGCAGCGTCAACTGAGTGCCGATAGCTGAAAGTGAGAATGAGGAAATCGAAGAATCTCATTGTGCTTGAGCCTTAACAGATGAAAATGAAGGACGAAGAATGCAACGGAGATGTTTACGCTTTGAGGATCATTCAAGTAGCGAGATTATTGCAAGTATCCCTTTTCGTAGTCCAGCATATTGATCGAGCACTCAGTACATAGTGACTGAGATGCGATTACTTTTGAATACGGTAGATTAAGATGATACATCGAATTATTGATGTAAGTGCAGATGGAATGCAATCAAGAATCGCCTGGTATATGTCACACCGCATCAGTGCAAAGTGCAGTTGAGGTCGACGAAATGCAGCAAAACGTGAAACGGATTGCAAAGAGAATTTAGTGCCTTCATGTGTAAGTCGTTTAGGGTCAACTCAAATCATTGGCAGCCTCTTCCCCGTCTTTCAGTACTGGTGTATGGCTTGCGCTTCTGGTGCCACAGATAGATATGATATGAGGTTTGGCAATGCTAGCCCAGGCATTTGGCACTAACGGTGATCAATGATGGGAACAAATGCGTCTCTTGCGGAAAGCATAAGTAAGCTTCATTATCACATGCAAGTGGCGCGGCACTAGTCTCTTTAATATAGCTGCTCCCTGGAGCGGCTCCGACTTCTTCTTCTTCTTTCATTTCGGAACTTACAACTTCCCCCACAAGCCTTTCATCACTACAGTACTCGTGCAGTACTCAACCTTTAGCTTCAATGTGTCCCTTTCTCTCAACTACTTTGAGTCTCCTACTTCTCGCCGCAGATCAAGTTATATCTGCTGTCGTTCGCTACGACTGGAATATTACTACACTCAACACAACCATCTTCGATGGTGTAAGGGGTACTCTTGGATACGGCATCAACAATGAGCCGTGCGACGAACACCCTATCGACGTCACATTAGGTGATGAAGTAGAGGTTCACGTTACCAATCAACTTACAGAACGGACATGCATCCACTGGCATGGACTGAGGCAATTCGGCACGCAAGAAATGGATGGCGTCTCGGGCATTACTCAATGTCAGATCCAACCTAATGTGACGGCTATTTACCGATTCAAGCCCGAGAAGTGCGGCACCTTCTGGTACCACGGTCACGAAGAGGTGCAATACGTCTATGGCCTCCGTGGACCGCTCATTGTCCACTGTCCACCTAAACAGAAACAAAGCTGGGAAAAGGACGTCTATAAGGAGTACACAGTGTTACTCGCCGATTGGTATCACAACTTACCTGTGGGTGCCCCAATTTGGGACACTGTCCTCATCAACAATGTCGGACGCTACAACTGCACCGTAGCAGAAGCTGCTGGCTTGGAATGTGGCCCTGGGCGTCCACTGCCTCGGTTTAAATTCAAGCCTGGGAAAAAATATCTACTTCGACTGATCAACACGTCGGCCTTGGCAGCATTCAATGTCAGTATTGACGGGCATACGTTTCAGGTGGTGGCAAGTGATGCCGACTATCTCAAACCTTCAGCACCAGTCAATTCAGTGTTTATCAATGTTGCCCAACGCTACGATATCCTCGTGCAAGCCAAGTCAGTTCCGTCTCTAAACCAATTGCAAACCAGTAAAGAGCAGGAGACGCCACTAGGCTCCTTCTGGCTACGTGTCCACTCGCTCTTTGGTCCTCCCTGGACAGCTCGCTTGGCTGAAAACGTTCCAGCAGGTTTCAATCCTGACGCCCTTGCCATCATTGACTACGAGAGTGGGGCGACCGCAGACCCAACCACGTCGAGTTGGACGACAAATGTGACAATTGGCGAGTTCGACTACATTCCAGCGGTTCCAGTGGTGCTTCCAACGTCACCCGACGAACGCATTGTGGTGGAGGCCACTCTGGCGACTCTGCCCTCGAATCCAGGCCTTTTCCTCGGATACATCGCTCTCAATGGCGGTCCCTTTAGTTCGCTGGTGATACCTGACAGTCCACCGCTATTCACGATCGCACAAGGCGCTAATACTGAAGACCTCCCAACCACAACCAACGCCATCAAGTTAAAGTACAACGACCACGTAGAAGTGGTGGTGGTAAACCTGACGCCCGACCAACACCCATTCCACACGCACGCTCACTCGCCGTGGATTGTCGGAAGCGGCCGCGCCTCGCGCGATGCGATCTTTGCGGGCAATTTGACAACGTTGCGACTCAATGGACCCATGCAGCATGACGTCTTCACATTGCCGGAATGCACGACAGACGCCTCGGGAGCTTGCACAGATCTGGGCTACGTTGTCTTCCGCATGTACGCCGACAATCCAGGAGCGTGGCTCATGCATTGCCACATTGATTGGCACTTTGTGATCGGAATGGCCATGCTCTTCATAGAGGCAGAAGATGTTCTTCATGAAGAAGGTTTAGCAGCTTTCTCACCCAACATGGTGCTGAGCGTGTGCAGCGGAACTGGAAACTTCACTGTCTAGTGTTAGGTAGATTTGCATGAGTCAAATCTGTGTAAATTAGTGCTTGAACATGTTTGAAGGCGTCGTCAAGGGTCTCTTCATGTCCGCGGACTAAAACTGTAAATAGATTTCATTTTAATCGTTATCGTGTTTCGTTCAAACTGGTGGTATAATGTCTCACCTTGGATCTTCGCTCGCATGGCATTTCTACTCGATTCCAACGTTTGAAAGCTGGAAAAACAATGTTGGGCGACAGCTGCTCCAGTTGTAGACGATTGCGTCAGTTGGGTTGTCGTACAGAAGAGGGTTTTGGAGGTCACTAACTTTGGGTCATATCTACTACACATTGGATCGATCGCAAGCCACCATTTCTCCGCGAACCAGCAACAATACTAAGCTATTCGACAACATGTTTGCACCCTTTATCTATTTATTCGTACAACGGACATCTTAACGATCGAGAAGGCCATGCCCCCAGTACTGCTACATGCTGGTTCTTCATGTTGAAGTGACACTGCTTACATGTTTACTATTCACTGGCGGGACTTCGGGTTTGGTGCCATGTCGGAGAAAGTGGCGTTGCTACCACAGACGCTGAGCATGCTCTTGGCGAAGGAGTTGACGCCCCTCTGCTGCAGCTCCACCTCACCTTCCACTAGCATCATACTCAGACCTGCCTCCAGATGCCAGTCGATGTGGCAGTGGAAGATCCACACGCCCGAATTGTCAGCGTCAAAGCGAAGCACGATGTATCCGGCATCTATGCAGCCGCCGTTGCCGTCAGAAGTGCAAGGCGGGACGGTGTAGACGTCGCGCGTCATTGCGCTGTCCAATTTGAGAGGAGGCAGCTCGTTTTTATAGATTTGGTCGATCGATGCCACGCCCCAGCCCACAACAAAGAGAGAATGTGCGTGCATGTGGAACGGGTGCTGCTCATCTTTCGCATTGACTAGCACCACCTCGATGTGCTTGCCGTACTCGATCTTGCGTGCGTTGGCGTTGATCGGCAGTTGCTCAGTCTTTAGGCCACCAGCAATCGAAAAAAGCGGGGGAGGATACGGAATTTCGAAATGGTAGAAATCACCACCATCGATAGAAAAGTAGCCTTTACCATCCTGCATTTTGAACTGGAGGACAGCGCGGTCTGAAGCTACCGTAGGAAGCGTATTGGGGATCAGAGGCACGAAGTCGAACTCGTTCACGGTTGTCTGGATTATCGCCTGTGTTGACGTCGGCTCGGCGTAGTCATTTCCATTTCCATAGGTAACGATTGCACGACCATTGTAGACGAATCCCTCGCCAGCGACCGCAGCATCTCCTCTCGTCCAGGGAAGTCCGTGAAATCCAAAGGCTCGCATCCAGAACGGTCCAATCGGCGTCTGCACGGAATCTGATATAGTTTCAACTATGATATCGTAGCGCTGGCCGGTGTTCAGACGGATCGAGTTCATGAGCTCCGAAGGCTGAAGATAGTCGCCGTCAGCTGCAACGACCCGGAATTCGTGACCGTCAATACTGAATACTATCGGAGACAGCGCAGCCATATTGATAAGTCGTAACAAATACTTTTCTCCAGCTTGAAAGTGGAATTTCGCGAGCGGTTGGTCGTCAGTGCATTGGGTGAAGTTGTGGTGAGCTGCAGCGGTGCAGTTGTAGCGCCCACGGTTATTGATGAGGATGTTATCAAACATGCGTTTGGGGAACGGCTCTCGATGATAGAGGTCCACCATTGTGATGATGAACTCACTATCAATCTCTTTTTCCCAGTCCTGTCGTTCATTTGGTGGGGCATAGACAATCAGCGGACCGCGGAGGCAAAACGCGTACTGCACACCGTGATGACTGTGCCACCAGAACGTGCCCGGCTTGTTAGGCAAAAAGCGATATACAGCTGTGCCCTTCGGGCTGATGTGGCACTGGGTGAGATCGGACACACCATCCATCTCTTGGGTGCCCAGTTGCTTCATCCCGTGCCAGTGCAAGCACGTTGGTTCATCCAGCTCGTTGGTGACACGCACTTCGACTTCTTGGCCGAGCTCTACTTTGATGATGGCTTGGTCAGCGGGCTTGTCATTAATTCCAAATGAAGTGATAAATACGCCATCGTATTCAGTGAAGAGGTACGTCACACGCCAATCAAAGGTGACGACGTCAGCCGCACTCGGTCCGAGATGAAGTGCGAGAAGACCTACCATGATAGCAGTGAGACAACCGAGTCTCATGGTAAAGACGGTTTGCGAAGATCTCTGGCGAGACTCAGCAAGAGCTGTTGTCTTGCTGGTAAATGGCAGAATGTGGCGAGTGACGAATCTGTGCGACTGCTACTGAAAATGGTGACATGCACAGAGCGTGACAGTTCTCTGGTTGAACTTGTGATGCGTAAGTCTTACTCTCGGGACTGTAGGATCTATCAGTGAAGACAAGTTAACAGTTAAGACAGTATTACTTTAGGCCGATTATACTGTATGGTCGTGGTCGGGACCGGAATGATGTAGCACATAAGACAAGTTATTGGTCAAGGCAGTATCAGATAAGGCAAGCTTTTCTGTAGCCTGTACACTGCATAATCACCATCCAAGAACGTGTTACTGGTTCAAATTGTGGTGAAAAACTGATCTTGCCTGGCTCGGCTGCTCCTAGATTTGATGTATCAATGAAAAGACAGTTCACACAATGGTTGTGCTGCCCTTGTTGTACAACTTGCGCAGTATTATGTGATGTGACTGCAAATCAACGTGCATTGGCCATTCAGTGGTTCTGCAGTGATTTGCGACTTCTTATGAAGTTAGTTGATGTGATTCAAACAACATCGCCGACGTAGTAAGCCGCAGACGTTAAAAAACGCTTCCCTCAATCTGCTCATTTTTAGTGCTGTACATGAGGGAACATGATGGTAATACTTTCTCCCTCCCTTTCGTTATACAACCTGTCTTACTATTGATGCTACGTGCATAAATGCAAGGTGCAGGAAGTCTACAAAGTCGATGTTAGTGACAAAAAGCACGCATCTTACCGGTGTTCTACACTACCAGCCAGACCAACGAGGTTCGTGTGAGAAAGGCAACCTACCATGAAAGGCAGCACATTAGAAAGAGTGGAATGTCCACAATTATTTGTTGTTAACATTTATTGCTGGTATGATGGCACCATCATCGGGTTGCTGTACCTGTACATGATTGCGCCACAAAAAACAGCAGATCAGTTGTTGCAACGATCAGGATGTGTACAGTAGTACTTGTATTCACATTGATTTTCACGCAGTATATCGATGAATCAAGTTCGTTAGTTTTCGGGTTTCGTCGATGATTTGACGGTCTTTATGCAAGAGGCGCAACACCTACCTAGAGTAATGAACATAGTGGAATAATATGAACGCCTATTCACTACACCAGTCTCTTCACCGGTACGAACTTGTGACACCTGACTTCCTGTCGGGACACTTTCAACTACACCAGGATCAGCAAGCTGGGTAATACTCGGCGGCGTATGACATACCGTCAACTCATCCTCAACTGTTTGGACCAGCATCCGTCACGTAGGCCTCTCGCAGGAGCACATCCTTTCCCGTGTCCTGCGTAGAGTTAGCGACTGTGCATGTACGCCAGTCTATCCATGGTTGTGTTTGACCAGCCAAGGCATGCCTAGGATGAGTGTTAGAAGTAGATGTTGCACTTGTTGCAAAGTAGGTAGAAGTAAAAGTAAAATATATTCAGTGTTAACTACTCTCGTTTGTCAACACTACGACATGCATCCTCAACGGCACTACAACTTGACCATGTCAAGTTGCATATGGCGTTCTTATCTCCCCGTCCCATGTGTCAACTTGTCACGTGGCGTCCGTCTCTCTCCGTCCCATCTGTCACCTCGTCTCTCGGCGACCGTACCTTCTTGTCCCACCTGTCAAGATGTTACTTAACAGCCAATCAGGTGAGGTCGGAACTTACCTGTCACTGGTCATGCAGTTGAACTTCAAAACCCTCGTGACCTGTCAGAAACAATATCTTCTAACAATGAGGTCATGCGGACTCTCCATACGTGGGGTTTATGTCAGACTTCTTTCGGGCGTTTAGTCGCATGGTGGGCCAGCGTCAGCAAGCGACTATGGCCTACCGACCTCAGGCGAACGGCACTGCGGAGAGAATGGTTCAGACCCTGACTACGCCAAGAAACTGATTCACCTTTGGCATGGACCTTTCCGAGTTTTGGAGTTGATTGGAGATCACGCAGCGCGTCTGGAAATACGAGGTACGGAATATAGATTATTCCCGATCGTACATATTTCTAAGCTCAAGAAGGTCAAGGAGTTCCCCGATCGACCAAGTAGCGCATTAGCGATGGACAGAGCAGACCGGGTCGACTTTGACGAATGTTTGCTACCGGAAGATAGTTGGATGCGAGAACTGGAGGAAGGTGAATATGAAGTCGAAGAAATTCTCTTCCGTTGGAAAGGACATGCGAATCCCTCGTGAGTAGATGAAGTGAATTTGAATTGTGAGGCCTTGCTCCGAGATTTTGAGCGTAAGGAGACGAGCCATAACCGTTTCGAAGTGATGCAGAGTCATGAAAACTAGCAACATGTGCCGGGGTCCTTGGATGGTAGACCTTGGTCCCTCAAGAGTGAAACCTAATGTGGCTACCAAAGGCAGAAGAAAGCATGACAAAAGGATGGAAATGTGGGCGAACGCACAAAGTCAGCGTCAAAGAGAATGGAAGCATGTATATTCAAGTGAGGAAGACCTAAGAGGGTGGACAAAACTTGTTCTGAATGCGAGGGACCAAGGCCCCAGGATGAGGCTCCGATGACGTTTAATATTGAGTGATCCAGGTCCACGTGGAGTCGGACACCTGAAGGGCTTCGAACAAGTCGACTGGATCCGATCCCTCCTCACGGCCTGGAAACCAATTCACCACACAGCGAGGTCGAGGAAGGTGCCTGAAGAAAGGATCCAGGAGGATGTCGAGATCACATCGGCCATCACTCATTCCCTTGAAGACCAAGTCGATCACGTCCCGCCACGCTTGAATCGCCCGACCTCGACGCTTCTTCCGTGCGTTGTAGTAAGACGCGAAGAGGGTGTTCGCGCGCGCTTGGTCTTTGGAGATCCTCCCAAAGTGCTTGGCTGTGGTCTTCGTCGAAACGTGTGTATGCCGCGGCCAACCCAGCGAACCAGCCCACCGGTCGGAAGGACACGGGCGGAAGTGGGACTCTGGCTGATATCCAAGGTTAGTGATCAGCAGGCTCTTGATCATGGGGGAGTTGATCAGTGAAGACTTCCACTTGGGGGGACGGTCGACGTTCCAGTCCGGTGGACCGAACCACCCCCACGGCAACTCCAGATGGTAGGCCAAGTCGTTGGGGCTCATCGTGCCGACACACCAGGAGTTGACAAGGCCGACTGACCAAGGCGCCACTTCCGCGGCAGAGAAGATCTTCACCCGCATGTACCCAGGGATGATGGCATCCCTAGGAAGCAAATATAGGTATGGGTCATCTTGAATTGAATCGTCGCCCGCAGCCATAGTAGCAGCCTTCTGAGGACCCGAACATTGCTCGGTTTAATGAGCGGCTTGGGGTTGAGGCCGGCCCCGCGGAAGAGGTGGCCGGTGGCGGAGGAACCGAGGAACCCTTGGACGCGGGACGTCGAACGGAAGACCGCGACTTGGTCAGGGCCGCCCGGACCACCTCGCTGTCACTGTTTGAACCGTCATCGGAGGGTCCCAGCAGGATTGGGGAGGAGGTACCGCTAGAAGCTCCTGGCTTAAGCACCGAGGAAGCCGGAGTGCTTGACGCGCCGGACTTGAGAAACTTGAGCGACTTGGCGGATACGCAGGAAGACTTTCGCCGTAGTCGCTTGCCAGAGACAAGGGATGACGGTCGACCTCCCAAGGCAGGATTCTTCAGGGAACTGCCCCAGATGGACCTGCAGCCGCAGAAGAGGCCGCCGAAGGATGAACCAGACCCTTGAGAGGCCCACAGGAGAAGTCAGCATGACCCAACTCCGCCGCGGAGAGAATACCGACTCTGACGGTAGTCGACCTGCCACCGCAGATGTTCGACCAGCTACTGGCTCACCGAGTGAAGCATATCCACTCGGGGGCTCCCAGGTCTTCCTCTTTCAAGGCCGACATCTACATCGTCACCCAAGTCTTCCGAGGAGTGCGACCCGCCAGCCGACGGGTACACAAGGTGAGAGAAGGTCCATATGCGGCGTCGGGGTACCCCCTCCGTAAGTCGGCAGTCAGGCACAGTGAGTGGTTTGGGGTCACATCACACAGTTTTAGGAACCCACTCCACCACAATGGTGCGCGTGCCCGGATCTTTGGAAGACGCGGGATTTCACCGCGAGTCTCAAGAAGATGAAGATGTTCAAGTCAAGATTGAGCAAAAGACCGAAGAGTCACTGGAAGACCGATCGCCAGTGACTAAAGAGAAAACAAAAACAAAGGATCGAAAGACCGACCGGACCTTGGGAGGGGCCCGGTAAACGGTTAAGGTTGAACTTATTGAAGAGAAACCTAAATACCCTCCCTATGTCCTCGTAGAGGACACCTTGGGTCATGATACCTATCAGGTTCCAGAGGACCATCAGCCAACGGCGAAAACCGGGAGGCTAAGGTCCCTGAAACAACAAAAAGCAAAAATCGCTCAGTCCAAGCCGATCTTGATGCGAGTGCGCCCTTCCGTAGTATATACGGATTCCTCAATGCCAATACACTCTTGTCGTTCACTTTCGTCAATTTGGCAGCCTACCTTACGAGCAAAGGCGGTATCCAGGATGGATATCTCGGCGCCAGTATCGAACAACAAGTTTGCGCGATCATTGTTGACCTTTCCAGAGGCTTAAGCTTGCCTAAACCATCTAGTGGGAGCATGGTATTTCCAATATCCCTTGCATTCGCCCGACAATAGGTCTAACTCCATCACTGCATTTTCTCAGGCAAAATCATTAGGCTCATTTAGCGAAGCAACATGGACCATAGGGTAGTTTCCAATCTTCGATATATTTCCAATCTTCTTAGCTGGTGTACTCATCTCTTCCTTGGGCTGCTTTTCCACATATGCAAAGATACAGCAATTAGAACACTCGGCTCGTATCAGATTCAAACCTGGCGAGCGTCCTAATTTATCATCTTCTCGGCCTTCTCCGGTAACATTCCGGCGTGCTTGGTTAGGTTGTACCATTGACGAATCAAATTGTAGAACTCTTCCATCTGGCACTTCCCAACTTCATGAGTCTCTCCACAGCCTCAGCACACAAACAAGCATCGATCCGATGGGTGACCCTTCTTTCCACAGCGGTCACAGGTCATTTGCTTCCAACATCCCAAGTCTCCATGTTTCCTGGACCCACAATGGGCACATCTCGTGTTTGGAGTGGCCGACGAAGTGCGTGGTCCTGAGTCCCCTGCCTCCCTGGTAGGTCGGTCCCTCGGAATCCTCATACTTGGTTCCTTCTCCGCTTCCGTTTCCATTAGATAGACTCGCCTTAAATCTCCTTCGTTGTCCGAGTTGTCCAGGCTGGAGCCTTCATAGCTCGATTCTTCCGGGGTCGTTCGAACTGCATGCACAGAGCGGCGGTTCATCTCTCTTGGTCGGTCAGGGGGGTAGGCGCCTTCTGACAAAACTTGCTTGATCCAAATAACGTCTTGCCTCGTCGTGCCTTCGTTCGTTGACGTGCTGTCAGCACGTCCTCCAATTCTTCCACATGCGCCAGACGTAGCACAGTCAACTGATCTGCTAACTCTGGATCGTCCAAAGTCTCAGTATAGTGCTCGACATGTTCTTTTTGAATCTTTAGCGGCCCGTCTTTAATTTTCAACTTCGCCCTGAGTCCAATCACATTCAGACGGTATAGATAGTCCAACGGGGATTCATCCGACCTCTTCTTCGCATGGTAGTACTGGCGGGCAGCTGGTACCCCCAAACCGCAGAACTGCATCTGGAATTCTTGTAATAGATCCTTCCAATTTCCTCGAATAGAGCGACCTAGTTGGCGGTACCAGTTCTGCGCTGGTCCGGTCAACAGTCCCCCAAAAACAAGACACTTTTCTCCATCTGGAGCTTGATCTCTCGTGAATGCGGTCTTTACGGTAGTCACTCAGCTGCGTGCTCGGTCCTCGTCGTGATCTCTCCCATGGAACTCCTTGAGGTCTGAGGTCGCTGAGAGCTTGATGCGGGAGACGACGTTGGGTGCCTGTCCCAGTGTGGCATTAGCCATCCTCGCCAGAGGTCCTTCAAGGTCCATGTCATCTGGATCGTACTCACATGAGCTGACCGACTCCATTTCTACATCAGGCATCGTATGATGTCTTGAGACTTGTACACCTGAACTCGGGCTGTTTTCCGCTGCCGTCATTTGCGCCTCCTGTCTCCCTCTGGCCACTCCCCAGTTGGGGTATGTCTGTGGTACTTGGCGCACTTGAAGAAATTTTTTTTTTTGCCATCGCCGCGTCGAAGTCTGTCTGCAGATTGTCTACCCGGCTGGTAGGTGCTCCCCCACGGCATCTTCACCACGTGGCGAGGTAAATTCCAGTGTTCTTCCTTGCTGAATTTCTATTGACCAAAAATTCAACCTATCAGGAGCCCGGCTTTCCATTGGTTGTCCACGCGTCGCCGTTTCGTGAGCTCGCTGTTCCCGCTCCGCGTCCCTCGCTCCGGCCTGGAGTAACGCCGCACCTGTCGGTTCCAGTGGCATCCTGCTTACGTGGCTAGTAACAGATGACCCTTGTGACGACTGCCCAGCCGCGACCTGAGCACATGGCGGCAGGGTTTCTCGCGGTAGATCTTGCATCGACCGTGGGTCCCAGGTCGCCTCTTGCGTTTGAGGGTGGACCTCGATGTCTTGGAGCGTCATCTGGATATCTCTCGACGGTTCCTTCATGTTAGCCGCGGGAGATAAGTCGCACTTTGCGGGGGTTATTCCGACGAGGATCCTCAAACACTTGTGGAGTTTCTCTAACGTTGTCTTGATGTTGCCGAACCCCAGGGCAAACAAATCTTCCGGTTCGAACCTCCCTGCGACCATGCCTGCTTCTCGAAGGAGGGTGACTAGCGCGGTGATCGCGTCTGTTACCGTCCGCAGCCTTGGCAGGGTTGACACCGGTCCACCGAGCTGTCCAAGCAGCCGGATCTCGAGGGTCTTCGTGACGGGGTCGCTCTTCAAAAATGCATCAAGCTTGCGTCGATGGTAGGCCATCGTTACATCAGCGTCCGACCAGGTTGGCGATCCTGACGTCTCGGGGTCTACCGACTTGGTGTCACCTCGCGCTTTCATCCTGAACTTTCTCGGCTTGGACTGAGCGATTTTTGCTTTTTGTTGTTTCAGGGACCTTAGCCTCCTGGTTTTCGCCGTTGGCCGATGGTCCTCTGGAACCTGATAGGTATCATGACCCAAGGTGTCCTCTACGAGGACATAGGGAGGGTATTTAGGTTTCTCTTCAATAAGTTCAACCTTAACCGTTTACCGGGCCCCTCCCAAGGTCCGGTCGGTCTTTCGATCCTTTGTTTTTGTTTTCTCTTTAGTCACTGGCGATCGGTCTTCCAGTGACTCTTCGGTCTTTTGCTCAATCTTGACTTGAACATCTTCATCTTCTTGAGACTCGCGGTGAAATCCCGCGTCTTCCAAAGATCCGGGCACGCGCACCATTGTGGTGGAGTGGGTTCCTAAAACTGTGTGATGTGACCCCAAACCACTCACTGTGCCGGACTGCCGACTTACGGAGGGGGTACCCCGACGCCGCATATGGACCTTCTCTCACCTTGTGTACCCGTCGGCTGGCGGGTCGCACTCCTCGGAAGACTTGGGTGACGATGTAGATGTCGGCCTTGAAAGAGAAAGACCTGGGAGCCCCCGAGTGAATATGCTTCACTCGGTGAGCCAGTAGGTGGTCACTCGATCGACCTGGTCAAGAGTGGACTATAACCATATCCTTCAGGGAGCTCGTCGCCCCTAGCCTTTTCCTTGGTTGTATCAGGGGTGTTAACCACCTGGCCTTTACTTTGCTCCCTAACCACTAGGTGGGGGAGGCCGCTTCCGATAGCGGATCTTTGGGGGGTGCTACTCGAGACGAACCCACAGGCCAAATACTTCCTGGGGTTCTATTCGCGCTTTGTCTTGCTACGCGACTGTCTTCAACGGGGGGGCCAAAGTGTATCCCTTCCCCGGAACAGGCGGGCAGACTTAACAAGTTCCTTTAAGCGTGACGAAGTCGTGCCACGTAGATCGCAAATTGAGTAGTCTTTAATATAGTCCTATCATTTAACTTCTTTACTCTATCCTTGCCTTATGCTCTGATTCCTTATTTCTGACTGGCCAGGAGTAGCTTGATCCTGAGGGGCCGAGGCCTACCGATGAGGGACCGAGGTCGACCCTGAGGGACCGAGGTCTACCGATGAGGGACCGGACCTACTAATGAAGGACCGAGGTCTACCCCTAGGGACCGGGCCTTTCAATGAGACACCGTGGTCGACTCCTTTCAGTACCGTTTAACCGTTCCCTGGCAATGATCTTCCCGTTGGTCCTGCAAATTCTTCTCATCCAAGGGTCGCTTCACCTCCGTGGTCCCCTTTCTCTCCGATACCCTTTCCCTGGTGCGCGGTCCCTTGTTCCTTCAATCCACTGGCCCCTAGGTCCACCACTTTTGAAAAGCACTTCACCACATTTCCAAATAATCATAGTGCGGTTCAGCTACAAAAACTGATTGGAGCTATGCTCGTTAATACACAAGGAACATACCCAAGGGTTCGGTGACGACCGCACGGCGCCGTGAGGAAGGGTGAAGATGGTTTGGCTTCCTCTCCTCGTCGACGCATCAAGCGACTAGGTGACGACGACAAGTAGCCATAACTGCGAAGTATGTTAAGAGGCTTGTAGCCAAAGTAAACGACGTCAACATTCCATTA